>CAUYON010143342.1:0-43899 GCA_963573935.1 Arctocebus calabarensis | reverse complement strand
GGGGAAAGGGCCAAGGGAGGGGAAGGGGGAGGATGGGTGGAGGGAGAGTAGTGAGTAATTGATGGGTCCACATTTACGGTGCATCTTAGAAGGGTACAGGTGAAACTTACTAAATGTAGAATATAAATGTCTGTACACAATAACTAAGAAAATGCCATGAAAGCTATGTCAACTAGTTGGATGAAAATATTTCAGATTGTATATAAAACCAACACATTGTAAAAAATAACAACAACAACAAAAAAAAAACTGTAATGAAACTCGCCCGTGTCCCTGACTCCCGGTACACAGCTTATTTCTGTGTTCCCTGTAAGCTCCTCCATTGTCTTGGTTCTTAACTTGTGCCAATTTGTCAATATCCTACGCCCTCTCTCTGTGCTTTGTCTGCAACATAGAAGTTTGTTTTATATCATTGACCTCTGACCCATGCAGGGGTTAGGGGTACTGACTCCTTGTATAGTCAGAGATCCACGTGTAACTTTTGACTCCCCCCCCCCAACCTAATTACTAATCGCTTACTGTTGACCGTAAGTCTCACTGATAACATAGACATTCCATTAACATGTATTTTGTATGTCATATGTATAAGTATTATAGACTGTATTCTTATAATAAAGTAAACTAGAACAAAGAACATGTTATAAAATTACTAGGAAGAAAAACATATTTGCTAGCCATTAAATGGAAGAGGATCGCGTCAAAAGTCTTCATCTTCATATTGACTAGTCTCTACTTTTGACCTTTTGGGAGGAGAAATAGTTTTGATGAATCATTCTTTGCTAAGGAAAGGTTCAGCATTTTCCTTGGATTGTTACATAATCCTTACTGTTTATAGAACTTTCTGTATAAAACATGGATCAGTAAATTTTTTATGTACAGGGCAAGGTAATAAATATTTTAGGCTTTATGGGCCATGACAACCCTTCCATCCTTTAAAATAGTGGGGAAACAGCCATAGATAATAAGTAAACAAATGGTCATCTCTGTGTTCCATTAAAACTTTATTTACAAAAACAGGCAGTGGTCTGGATTTAACCAATAGGCCAAAGTTTGCTACTAAGTACAGTTTGATTTTAAGTAGAATATTAATGGTTTGATTTTTTTTTTTAAGACAGTGTCTCACTCTGTCACCCTGAGGTGATGCCTGTGGCATCATGGCTCATGGCAACCTCAAACTCTTATGTTCAAGCAAGCCTCATACCTGAGTAGCTGGGACTACAAGAATCTGCTACAACGTTTAGCTAGTTGTTTTTTGGGGGGGTCTCACTCTTGCTTAGGCTGGTCTCAAACTCCTGAGCTCAAGTAGTCTATAACACCTGTTACTTAACCCAGAGTGCTAGGATTATAAGCATGAGCCACTGTGCCTGGCCTTATGGTCTGATTTTTGGATTCTTTATCTAAAGGAGACTTTTATCTAAAAGTCTGCTTAAAATGTTATTTAAAATAAGGTAAAATCTAACTGGGCAGTCATCAGGACTTAGAGCTTATGCGTTCAGTGAGAGGAATGCCTAGGAAGCACCTTTGTGGAATGTCATGAAATAGTGCAGGAAAATCTGGAGATACTGGGTAATTACAAGTGATTTTTTTGATGTTAGTGAAAAAAATTTGTATCCATCTTAGGAAAAGACTATTCTAACAACCCCAAGAAAAGGTATTAAAAAGTTCTTATCAGATTTGTGACTGGGGATCCGAACTTGTCACTTTGCCTATCAGGAAACAGTGTGGGGAAGCCTCTCGGACACCAGGGCGGCCTCTCTCTCTCTTACGATGCTGTTAGCTGGGGACTGGGGAACGGGTCACAGGCTGTGCGTGCTTTCTCTAAATCCCTCACTTCTTTGGCTCAAAAGCACAGCTGGTTTGTCAAGAGCCTATGATGGTGGGCTTTTGAGATTTTTCTGGGGAGATTTGTAGCATTTGCTAAACTACAAAGTCACTAATTTTTCTTTGGTAGGAATCAGGAGGAAGCTCTAGCTTCAAACAATGGGCAAGTCTCACACTGTTGTTCAGAGAGGAGTGTCGTGGAGTTCCCACTAGTTCACCCCAGGGTCTTTAGTTGTCACCTTCTTGTGTGTGTGTGTGTGTGTGTGTGTGCGTGCGCCCGCGCGTATGTAAGCACAGGCTTGAGCATGCATGAACAAAACAAACATAGCTGAGTATTGTGGGGGGCACCTATAGTCCCTGCTACTTAGGAGGCTGAGGCAAGAGGATTGCTTGAGCCTACGAGTTGGAGGTTGCTGTGAGCTGTGACACCACGGCCCACCTCGGGTGACAATGTGAATGTGAGAGTCTGTCGGAAAAACAAACAAAACAAAACAACCCCCCACCCAAATCCAATGACAATTTAAAAAAATTCCAAAACCTTATCGGTTATCAAAAAGACCCAGGTTAGTGTGTGACTCAGTAGTAGCCCCCCGTCACATATGTAATCATGTATATAAAACGGTATCCCGGGAGGCTGAGAAGTTTGAATGAAGTGGCTTTACAAGTGTGGCTGCTCTTAGGAGATTATTCCTTGCAGGCTGTTTCCCAGTTCTTCAAGAATTTCCTTTGAATCTCATGTGGACTTTCTACCTTTACTAGACTAGAAGCAGCATAGGGAGCTCAGTACTAAATGAAGCTCTCCTATTTTTAAATGTTGCTATGTTTTTGCTGGACCAGCTTGCTTGCCATGGTGGTGGTCTTTCTACAAATGGATCCTACACAGATGCTACAAATTGTGCAGACATTGCCTGGTGCTCCCCTCCCTGAGAACTCCCCGGGGAAGACGCACGGCCATTCCCCTCCATCTCTGTTCTGTCCCAGGCGTTCTCTCTCCGTCTCTGTGTAAATTCTCTTTTTATCCCTCTCATCTTATTTTCTTTGCTCTTTCTTTTCCTCATCCTGTTTTCCTTTTATTCCTCATTTCCTTCCCATTTATTTTTCCTCTGGGAGGTTATAGAAGATGTATTATTTTTGACTCAATAAGATAAATGCCTGTTTTAAGTTCTTGGTCTGAGCCAATGTTGTAGCTCTTGGTGGCCCTAAACTCTGAGATTGGTAAAGTAGAAGGAATATGATACGACTACGTGCTCTGAAGTTAAGTGCTTCATGATTTGGTTGATGCATAGAGGAAAGTGGACCCTGGCTCAGTTTTCCATGGAAGGGAATGTGGCTCACAAGTTGTTTTTTTGTCTTAGAGCTGGTGGTGTTTATGCCAGCAGTCCTGTGCTCTAGGCCTGGCTTGAGCTTTAGTGTTATGACGTGGGAGGTTCTCTTGTCCTGGGCAAGAGGTCTTGTCATGACTTCTTGAACCAGGCAGCATTAATATCTGGAAAGCAAGAGACCCTACTTTAAAACCCAGTGTTTCCCTTAGGTAATTACTAAGTTTAGGGCTGTGGACTGAAAGAACTATGTTGCTGGTGCCCTCTTGTGGCCACTTTTCAGCATTGCAAAAGGGAAAGGAAGATCCTTCAAGTTCACTGGAACATTACTGGCCAGAAAGATCACGCTAGCCAAAGGTTGAAAACTGATGGTTTTCTTTGGGATGTGAGTTTTAGGCCATGAAAATTCATGACCCTTTTATCCTCCAGAGTGCTCTCTTTCTTCACCTCCAGCATGGGTAGATATTTGACATTTGTTTTTAGAGCAATGACTGCTTCCTTTACATATTACAGGAAAAATGCATTAGATAAACCATTCAAATAGGAAAATGAGTTAGAGAAAAGATGAAAACATCTCCCCACATTCTGCTGTGTAATAACATCTCCCCACATTCTGCCGTGTAATAGGTGTTTAGTAAATTTGTAAACTGTTACCGAAATGTTCTAATGTAAGGGACCTCTGATTAAAGTCTTGGTTTTCTTTTGCAATTATCGTCATGTGATTATTTTCCTTATAAAGAAACTGTTTTCTTTATTAAGATTCAGAGAGAAACATATTCTTTTTGTCATGCTGGAATGGCTGGACCAGCTGGGTGTTTTGGACCCCTGTGTCTGCTGAGGAGCAGGTGACCAGCTTCCTAACAGGTGTGTTCTGAATGGGACCTACTGAAGTAGTCTTTCCTTCAGCCCTCGCTCTGGGCTTCTCTCTTGGGCTCGGCCTCCCTCTTTAGTCTCTTCCAGATGCCCTGCTGTGTCCTACAGATTCGTGCCATGATGTGAATTGTGTGTGGGAGGTGCTGGGTGATGGCTAAGAGTCACGGACTTTGGACACAGAGCAAAGAATGTAAATCTAGCTAGGCCACGATCTCCCAGAGAGCCAGCTGGGCCGGTGGGTAGGATTAGCCTTGGGTAGGTGCTTGGGGGGACTTGTAGTGGTGCAGTAAGTGTTGTGCAATAAATATTAGCTATTATAATCATAGTGTCAATTGTTATAGTTGTCCCTGGTAGAGTTATTCCGAGTTAGGCATTATTTTTGCATTTCTCCTGAAAAGGGAGTGACTTCATGACTTCTGAGTTTTATTTTGGGCTTATCTTCCCAGTTTCTCCATAATTTCTTGCGTCTTTTGTATATCTTTTAGCTTTGTTACTCTTTTTGAGATTTTGTTTCCTCTTCTGTCACCACTGCCACCTCCATTCTGATGGTGATGGTTGTTAAAGGTGTATTCTGAGGGCAATATCCATTTTCTGGGAGAACCCAAACATTAAAGAGAGGCTATTTTAAAAGGTGTGTTATTTGAATAAGGACTCTGTTGGGGATTACAGTTTTATTTTTCCCATCTTAAATTTGACCCAGAAAATTTCCCTCAAAAATTATGGTGACTTACCTGGGAGAAACTGGCATGAAAGCAGGCTCACTCTTAGGCCATTGTTTCCTGGAGTTTCGAACTGACTGTATGTGTTGATCTGAATTTTTAAATCTATTTTTCTATCTAATGCAAAATAAAGATACGTTTTTAAAATTGTTTGATTATCTACCTTTTTAAACTAAGCACATACTTTTCTATATGATTTTTATTTTGAGAAGATATTAAAAGCTTAATAGTGCATCCTACTTGGTTTAATCGACATTCCCAATTAGGTTTGTTTGAAATTCTTTTTATTAAATATTAGGAGTAATGCCGTAGCAAACATTCTTATGCCTAATCTGTATACACAACTTTTTATGGCTTTGTAAGTCCTTTATTCACGTGGATCGACTATTTCCTGTTATATAATCTGAACGTTTCTAGATTCTCATTACTGAATTGTCAGTTTATCCCTGAGGAAGATCTACTTTGCTGACCTCCCAGTAGCATGGAAGCGACCCACTGCATCACGTGTAGAATGTCAGTTTGATAAAGGGAAATGCCTTCCTATGTGTGCTTTAATTTGTATTTGTTTTAGTGAATTTGGACTCTTAAATATGTTCAGTTTCAACATACTTCCTTTTCCCTTGCATAATCTGTTTCATCTATTACTGTTGCTCATTCTTCTGTTTCCTGGATATGTTTGTGTATATTTTTCTAATTTGTCATTTGCCTTTTAATTTTGTTCATAATTTTTTTTTGGCGGCAAGAATCTTTTCAATTTACAATTCTATTCTGGATTTTTTTTTTTTTTTTTTGGTTTTTGTACCTAAAACAACCTTTTCTCTCTTGAGAAACATACATATTAACTCATATGTATTCTTTTTTCTGTCTGGTTTTACATTTTCCATTTATCTGTTTCCATCTGTCTCAAGTTTATTTTGATTACTGGTCTGGAGTAGGAATTTAGTTTTACTTGTACCACATGGTCACCTAACCAGCACTAAATATTTCTTTTTGTAATGAGTTGACTGCCACTTTTAAATTATATATTAAAACACAATACATAGAAGGATCTACTTGCTATGTAGATTTCTCTTTGATGTCTACTGGTTTGTTTTTTTGTTCTGGTTATCGTACTGAACTTGTTTTGCAAAATTTGGGGTTAGCTTCTCATTGGAGTACCTTCTCCGAACACCAGATGGCGTCAGATCACTGGTTTGCTTGTGTGGGAGCATCACACGCAAATGTCTGGACCAGATGGTTCCTCACAAAGAGTCACCCTCCCTGTCCTTCCCTTGGGTAGCTTGCTGAGGTCCTGAAGTTAGTGACGGGAGCTCAGCTTTTAAATTTGTTTCTACTTATTCCTTTGACCCTGTATTTATAGATCATCAGCCAACATCTTTAGCCTGTCGTCCTTTAGTGCACTGTACCATGGGCCTCTTTCCTTTGAAGACTTTTGTTATTTGATTCTATTTTGAGGCTCTCTATAAACTCATGGACTGATTCCTTGATGATGCTCTGTTGCTTTCTGGAGCAAATTTTACCTATTTTTTCCCAGTAGGATCCTCTCTCAATTCCTATGAAGTAACTTGGAGCAAACATGGCATGTTTCTTATGTCAGCTGCGTATAAGAAATTGCCTTGCATCCAACCCCACGTCATTGACTTGAGTTTAACACATCTTCTATTTGCTTGAATAGGAGTGGATGCAGAAATGCTATTTCTCGTTTTTTTCCCATTGGCATTGAAAGTTTTAATTTGGAATTTGATCCAAAATCTATACAAGTCATTTACATGGCATCCAGGTAGAAAATAGCACAAAACACAATAGAAAATAGCACAATTGAGGTATAAGCTAAGAGCACAGTCTGTCATGTTTCAATAAATATAATTCAAAATTTATAAACTTAATGACTAGATGAGTCTTATATTTTAGTAACACCTTATAAAACCTTTATTTTACATGAGGTAGAGGGTAATTTTGAGTGTCATGTATTGTAACCAATTGTAACAATTTGAACTGTCCGTAGGAGATTGGCAGAGTTTTGAATCGAGTTATGGTCAATGTACTCAACAATTTAACAGTTTCAGAACAAATATTGCATTTACTGCCTTCATAAATTAGAACTTCAGAAATACCTTAAGGCTGCTATGTTGGCTTAAAATTACCGAGAAGATTCTACGAGGACAGAGATAGGCGCTGTGTTGCATGCTGTTTTTAGGTCCTCCTCTTGATGTATTTTGTTCCGTTGTCTGTGAGTTGGTAAGAGACGTTCCACTTGCACGCATGTGGATGTGCGTTCTGTGTGTCCATGGTCAAGACTTAGTTTGGATTTCAGCTGCAGCACTGTGCATTGCCACCATGCCATCACCCCGCACATGGATTTCAGCTGCAGCACTGCGCATTGCCACCATGCCATCGCCCCGCACGTATTTATACTGTGCTGAATTTGAGCAGGGAGCAGGGCACATAATGGTGACCACAGTGGTGGGTGGGTGGGCATGTTCTCAAGACTCTGTAACAAATTACCTCCCATCTCAGCAACAACTATATGTTTGTGAATTCTGGGAGAGCAAATCTGGACCTGGCTCGGTGGAGATGGCTTGTCTTTGCTGCATGTTATTTGGGACTGGTCCTCTGAAGACTTGAGGGTCTCCAGAGTCCCATGGTGCATGCCGGGAAGCTGGCAACGAGAACACAGCCGTTCCCAGGAGGCCTGTCCATGCAGCTCGTCCTCCACACGGCATGTCTGCCTCAGAGTTGCCAGCTCAGAGCCAGGGCACAAGGCAGGAACTATGTCACCTTGCATGACACAGCCTTGAAAAGAACGCACACAGCGTTGGTGGAAGCAGTGTCCCCATTCGAGGGGAGGGACAGCCCACTTTTTGATGAAAGAAGTATCATAGAATTTGGGGTCAGGTCATAATATTTCTCTAGTTCCGAAGGCTTTAGAGTGGAAGCAATCTGGCTCGGTGACCTCACTGACTCTCTCATTTTAAAAACATTTTTTTGGTTATGTATATTTATGGTACAACATGGTATTTTATATCCGTATATGAAATGATTAGTACAGTGAAGCCAATTAACACATCCATCCTCTTACTTCGCCACTTGTTTTTTGTGCAAGGCAAGATCATCTGAAATCTACTCACTTAACAAATTTCTGGCGCACAATACTGTCTTATTAACCATAATAACTATAGTAACTGCAGCTCAGAGCCCTTTGATCTACTTCTTCCTATTTCCCCCCACCCTGCCCCTGAAAAGCCTCTTTACTTTCCAATTGTATGTAATTAACTTTTTTATTTCAGATGCCACATGGAAGCAAGGACATGCAGTTTTCATTCTATGCCTGATTTATTTCACCCAAGCAGTGTCCTCCGTCCCAGGTTCTTCGTGTTGTTGAGAACGGCGAAGTCTCTTTTTATGGGGTGGAATAAAAGTTCTCATTCTTACGGCGGGAATGTGATCAGTGCACATCTTTTAAGGTTTTTGTGGAATTGAAGGGAGGTCGCACCCATTGTTGATGTGACCCTAAACTTTGGTCCTGTTCTATCTTTTCTGTAAAGGCTGGAGTCCGTTTCGTTAGGCTTAGGTTTATGCTTAAGTAATTGCTTGGGTGGGGATTTTTTAGTATTTTTGAATATGGAGAAGAAGATTAGGGAATGGATAATTGCCTGTGCTTTCCCAACGTGGATTTCTAGAGCGCACCTGCTCCTGTGCCCGCGGTCAGGCCACTTTCACCCTTTACGCATTCCGAGCAGCCGTGTTCCTCGCTCTCTGGCTTACTCCTTTTTTCTTTTCTTTTTCCCTCTTTAGCCCTCTCTAGTTTCTTTTTATTGGTGCATTCTTACCACTGCCTCTCTTCTCCTCTTGTCCTGTGTTGTCATACCTTCTTGTAATGTTACAGAAGTCCCCCTATTTTTGACATTACTAGGACAACCGTGCACCCAGTCTCTGAGCAGAAGTTCACGCTCCTGTGGGCTTCTGGTCCCCTGGCCCAGCGTAGGGCGCAGGCATCTGCTCTTAATACCCACTTCACCAAAAGCCCATTTGTTCATGTCTTCACTAAGCGCCCAGTTTGCTGAAAATCCTGGATTCACTAATAACAAGGTTGGACGATTAAATTCACAAACTCATACTAGAGAAAGTGCTGTGTATCTCATCGTTGACTATCACTGTAGTCACCAGATGGCCCTGTGGAACACTCCAGAGGGGACCAGAGTGATATTCAGCAATGAGGTAGGCAGCACTTTCTCTGGGATGAGTCTGGGAACTTAATTGTCAACCTCACGTGAAGGTCATTCTAGAAAAAGAGTTCCAAAATTGCTTTGAAGGGTAGACGAGGTCCTGATGTGGGTGTTTCACTTCCCAAGGGAGGGACTTAGAAGGGGCCACAGGGATATTCAGCAATGAAATATGCAGCACTTTTTTCTGTGGGTTTGCAGACCTCATTAGCAATGTTTTCCTTTCCTCTCTTTATAAAGTGGTGCAGGGTGTCCCACACGTCACCTCTAAAGTCATCATACTTGGGGGGAGAAATTACAGGTAAACGTACCTTTATTGACAAAATACTAGTTACAAAATTTTTCAAGATACTTATAATATATTTTCTATATGTTGGCCACCTCTTTGTAAAATGTCGTAATGAGTATTTTGTAAATGAAGGTACATCTAGCTACAATTTGCAATTTTTCTTATGAGGTATGGGCCACTATTAGGATGCTCTGTAGTTATTCGTATTTATGTAGATACAGGTTGGGGACTTTTAAAAAGAGATTTGGAAAGTCTCTGGGTCATACGCATATTGGTGGATAGATTATTAAGGCAAAAGCAAAGCACCATATGAAACAATATTCAATTTGTGTGACTCCCCCCCACACACACACACCATGGGAATCAATGTGTCATGGCCTAGGCTACATAGCCAAGAAAGGAGAAGACCAAGGACAAGAAAAGAGAAGATATTAGGGAGGACAGGTGGGGAGTGGGGTCTGAGGGTGGCGTGTGGGGGTTGGAGGAGGTTTAGGGGGGCCATGTGCAGGGAGGAGAAGGAGTACCCCAAGAACACCTCATTCTCCATTTCCCTAGAGCTTCCTCACATCCCATTATTTATTCCATAGAAGTTTATGAACTTTATATATAGTCCAGATAAACAAGTTTTCTTACAATTAATCATTTCAGATCATTGATTGTGCTGTAACTTGGTCTTTGGAAATTCTTTCAGTAAACTGGACTTTGGTCAGTTGCCTGGGGCCACTTGTCCCAGGGTTCACCCACTGGCCTTGTCCAAGGTGCCAATGGGACTTTATACATGGTGGGTCTATGCAGAGAAGGGAAGGTGCTTGGGAGAAAAGTTCAAGGTACACTAACTGCCTAAATAGCGTGGCAAGGCCCAGAGAAGATTGAAGAAGAAACTGTTCTTCTGTGAGTGGTAACAACCCCCCCCCCCAAAAAAAAGCAGCTGCTAGAAGCATGAAGCCCCCAACTGATGAAGAAACAAAGACCAGGGTGAGCCTGGGAATGTGCATTTTCCCTTCATTTGATTTTAGCAGGTAAAATCTGCCTTGAATTCTGCTAGCCTTGAATCTACCACTATCTTAAATAACAGAGAATTTTCTCTGCATGGGAAAATTTCCTTCTTTCAAGGGTGACTGAGAAAAAAAATGCCCTCTAAGTTTCCACACCATGTCTTGTGGTTTCTGAAGATATCAGTTCAGAGTGCAGTGCTTAGGGGGTGTCCAACCTGCAGCCTGTGGGCCATGTGCAGACTATTTGAGGACTGTGTTGCTTAGCTGTGGTGTCAGATATCACAAAAAATATGCACGGATCTTTTTCTGTGCTCATCAGCTTTCATTAGTATTTGTGTATTTACTGTGTGACCGAAGACGACTCTTATTCTTCCCATTTGTGAATGTGGGGCAGAGAAGAAAAAAGGTAGTTTGGAAGACATTGCTTCATCTGGATAGCTCATCCTGACCACTAGAGGGCAGCAGCACCTGTTCAAAACTCATCCCAAATTCCCACTGAAGCCCCTCCAGGAAAATCTTTTATTTAGCCAGCATCAAAAAAAAAAAAAAAAAAAAGTCAACTTATGGATCCCACATAAATGTATACCAGACTTAGTTCTTTTTCTTGCCAGGAAAAAAGGTTCTAAATATATGTATGTATTCAGAAGACTCTAAATATATGTTTATAAATAGAATGTCACTTACTATTCTTATACTAGAGGATAAGTAAAAAGTCAAATTTATACTTTTTATATGTTTTAAAATACTGTTTATGCAGTCTGAGCTCATATATGCGGCTCAATTCCACCCAAAAACCTGGTAAATAATTGTTGACTGGAATCTGAACTTTTAAGGCTTTCCTTAAGAAAGTTATTACAAAATGTAAACTTAGTATAAAAATTTGGTGATAATTTCCTTTTGTGAACAAACAGCTGCTTTGAGAAATACATTTAATTAGAAAGGGTTTTTAGCTTAAGATGACCTTTCCTTTGGAGAAACTGGATGACTAAATGTTATAATTTGGCAAGCATGCTTTGGTAATAGCAAATAAGTAGGCTTTTTGTTAAAATAATGCTTTTATGTATGTGACAGCAAATGTTTAGTTCAAATTAAGAATGCCAGGTTTTCGTTTTGGTGGAAATTGATGGGGTACCTGTGCAATTTTGTTATAGGCATAGGGGTTAAATGAGGACTTTGAGAGACCCTAACACCTTTCAAGCGTGTATTCCTAAGTCCATGTGTACACAGGAATTCTCATTTTGAAAAAAGCCTATGACATTGTTTTTGTGTATGTCTGATGTACGCATAGAGATGTACATAAGCCACAATTGAACTGAGTTGTAGAAACACATTTATGGGCATGGAAGAATAATGTCTTATTGACCAAACAAACCAGGTATATAATACTGTACAGAGGCCAATGCTGCTTTGTGAAAAGGATGTGTTTGTGTGTGCACATGGGCGTCAGTATACAATGCCCAAGTGCGTGTAGCATAGTAAGCCTCTCTAGATAGTAGTAATTCTGAGTGCATCTTGAATTACTGTGCTTTCTATCATAGCCTTGAATTACAGCAAGAAAAGCAAAGATAAGTTGTTTGCAATTAGAGCCCCATTATAGATTTATTCTATTTTCACATTACCGTGGTTGTTGAGCCATTCAGTATGATAGTATTTGTTTCTGTTTACTTCTCCTGACACTGAGCATTTTCTTCGTAACATTCTCAAGGTGGAAACAGCTCCTAAAGATGATAAATAAAATACCAGGAGGACAAGAATCTTCAAATTCTATGATTCTTGGCATCTCTTGCCTGATGATAGACTCGAGTTGTCATGTCCTTGCCGGGCTGCCTGTTATTTTAATCAAATATATCTCCAAAGTGCTCTGAAATCCTGAATGAGTAACTTTGTAACTAGTGAAGGAGGTTGCTGGTACTTACGAGAACGTGGTGATTTTTAGTTTTTATGTAGCTTTTTCCTTTCAAGACAGCTCAAACTGTTGCATAGAAATTTCCCCAAATCTCACGGAATCCTTGTGAGAAGTATAGAAGATAAGAAATTTCTGTTCATTAATGAGAGGATGGTATAAATTGTATAGTTTACAGGATGGCAATAGAAGGAACAGTATAAAAAATTCGCAGTGTACATTATCTTGGACAATTAAAATACAGGGAACGAATATTTAATTAGCGCTAACTACATTGTTATGCCCTCTCCTTTTCTACAGTTGCACTTACCGTGAGGCGTCTCGGTAAATGGCTACAGCCTGCTGTCCTTGAAAGTATATTGGTTCATTCAATTCTCAGGATAATCCTCTGAGCTGGGTAGTTTGCTGTCTCACAAGTGAAGATAGCGTGGCGTAAAGAAATTGAGTAAATTGCCCCAGGTTATACAGTTACCAAAAGGAAGGTCTGGGATTTTAATCCGCCATGTCCATCTAACTTCAAAGTTTATTCATTCATCAAACATTTATAATACATCTACCATGCATATTAGGCACCTCTGGGCATAAATCGTACCTTCCAGGCGCTTTGCTTGGCGGAATTTCATATTATGTTCAAAGGGGATCCAAGTAAATGTTTTCGATATTTAAATAGTTTTGTGACACGCAGAGTGAAAAAGTTTTAAGTTGTTTTTATGACTCATCTTCACTACATTTTTTAGCAGCGGTGAATATGCTGCTCTACACTTTGCAAGTTCCTGGTGGTTTAAAACAACGCACTCCTTCCAGGCCGTGGAGCAGAGCATCTCTGGGGGTGACGGTCTGTGGGTCCCAGATGGGGAAACCCTGGATGGGAGTTTCTTGAGGTCTGGGCCCGGCTTTGTCCTCAGCCCTCGGCACTCAGCTGCTGTGTTATCACAGCTCTGGGTTTCCTCACATCAAGCTCCTTAGTGCTCAGTTCTAAATTATAAGCTGCTGCCAGATTTATACTTCTAAAACCTGGCTCTGATCATTTTACCCTCCTGCTTGTGAGGGAACCTGAATTTCCCTCCCTCTTCGTACTAAAATAATTCCAGATGGGCAAGATCTAAGTGTTAAAAAAAAAACCCCACAAAATCAGTGTGTATGGGGGGGGTGGAGTAGGGGGGCGTTGCTGAATTAATTCAGAATCCTGTGAGAAAATTGCTTCTAAGCAGGATATGAAACTATAAAGCCATAAAAAAAACCTTGCTGAACTTGACTAAACAAAAATTAAAATAATATACTACCAGAAATAACGTTAAGTCTAAACAAATTGTGACAAGATTTACGGTCAGTGGCTGATTTCCGCAGTGAAGGGCTCTTTCAAATCCGTAAGCACAAGGCGAGCCGTGAGCCCTTCCTAAGAGTTCCAATGTTACAAATTCCCACCAAGTATGACCACTTATGAATCCCAAGATAGTTCTACAAGGATGCTTATTGCAGTATTGCTCGTACGAGTAAAAAAAGAATTGGAAATGTTGTAAATATTCATTATATAGTGACCAGTGAAATAGATTGACACACTACCATGGAAATTTATTCCATCAAGAAAAAGTGTGTTTCCACGGCTGGTGTGAACAGAGAGCTCCAAGGTATGTTAATTGTGGAAGCATACAATCTGTTAAAAACAATTCCTATATATTTTTTCCTGTAAAATGCCCAAGAAACTGTTGATGGCAGGCACCTTAGACAAATGTGAACAGGGAAAAGTGCTAGGCTAACCTAACTCCTGATTTCATCCCTTTCAGAGTTGTGAGTCCTTATTTCTTTCTTTTTTCTTTTTTTCTCGAGACAAAGTCTTACTCTGTCACCTGGGGTTGAATACTTGGCATCATCATAGCTCACAGCAACCTCAAAGTCTTGTGTTCGAGTGATCCTCTTGCCTCAGCCTCCCACGTGCCTGGGCCTGCAGGCACCACCATAACGCCCAGCTAGGTTTTTTTTTTTTTTCCTATTTTTAGTAGAGATGATGTCTCTTGCTCAGGCTGACTGGCTCAAACGATCCCCCTGCCTTGACTTCCTAGAGGGCCAGACTTACAGGTGTTGACCACGGCACCCGACCTATACATTACTTAATAATAATAATAATTAATAAAAACACCCAGAGGACAGGAAAATAGTACAACTGTATTTCTTACAGAATAATAGTTAAACTTCTTTTCTTTCTTTTCTTTTTTTTTTTTTTCAGGGTACTTGGTCTCTGACTTGAACCTGGCTTTTAAACTGTATTTCCTATTCTATTTTTCTCCCTTAATGTCTGGGAGATTGAACTGCTTGCTTGCTCTGATACCCCTGTAGTCCTTTGGTGGGTCTGCTTCCCTCCCACCCTCTGAGCACCAGCGCCTCCTACTGGAACGGAATGAGCTCGTTCCCCCCTGTGTGTCTGAGCCACCCATCTGCGGTATCCCCTGCAGATACCCCAGTTAGAGCTGATCTCTCCCACCTGTGAGCCACCCTCGCTCCCAAGCTCAGTTCTGTTTGGCCACCTCCCTCTCAGACCTTGCGTTGTGTTTACGGGATACCGCTGCCCATGGGGGGCAGAGCGCCCGGCACCGAGCCGTACTTGGAAAGGGCTGTTGTGGCATGTTATTAACAGCGTGCCTGACAGGCCCAGTGTCAAGGGACGACCCCGGCATGGGCAGAAACACGGGCTGTCCCACGCAGTTGCTAGGAGTGGGAGCTGGAGCAGCCTTTTGGAGGCCCCATAACTGGCTGTTAGTCTGCGTCGGCGTGTGTGTTCAACCAGGGTGTGTTCAGGACGGAGCGGGGTCCTCGGCCATCGATTCTTTACGCACGATAGTCTCAGTCTGAGGTCGTGTCCCTCTGTCAGGTCCCCATGGCAGAGTCGGTGGCAGCCCCGGGATGGGAGGCGTCCTTCCTCCCCGAGCACCACGCGACCACAAGGGCCCCATTGTGCGCGGAGCTCCCAGTGGAAAAGGTTAAAGTCCACCCATTCAGGTGTCATCTCATCATTTGTATAATCCGGGAGTTGCGTTCCTGAGTGGCCGACCCCTTTTCAGAACCTGCCTAGTTGAGATGTCACTTCCCTGACAATCAGGCACGTAGGCTCAGAGAGAAATCACAATGTGCCCCCCCCAACCCCCTCTCTCAAATTTTCCCTAACAATTAACGCCGAACTCACTTGACACCCTCTTTCCTTGTTTGGCTTTGTAAACCCTGGTCCCTTTCTCTATTAATTCCAGACATTAATATTTTTTTGCACGCCACTGCCGCCATTCACCCGTGAAACAGTTTGAACATTATGTAGCTGTCAAGATGCCTGGGGATTACCCAGGAGGCCTTGCCTGTGAGAAAGTGACACTGCCGGGGCCTAGTTTTGAGATGTTTATTTTGAAAGTAGGCTGACAAGCATGAAGGCCTGATCCCAGAGTGGCAATTTCATTTAATTAAAGGCCTCTTTTTATTATAGTTTTCCACCACTTCATATATATATATATGTTTATATATATAAAAATCTGAGAGATTGTTAAAGTCTGATTCGCCACAGGTGTTAATAGAGGGAGTGGGCAGACCCCTGGCTCACTAGTGAGTGTCCTGGTGACATTGGCTGGAAATGCAATTATTTTTACTGGTCCTCTCAGAATCCGCGAGGAACATGTGCGTGCGTGGGTGTGTGCGTCCGAATTTTAAGACTGCTGGACGTCTCGCCCTGTGTTGCCAAACTTAGAATGTGAGAGTTAGATATGTGTATATTTGTATCTTATTTTTTTGTCTTTCTTTAAAGTTAATACCCTACCACTACTGGAAGGCTTACTTTTGTGCCTTAGTTGATCTGTTAAGGCTTTCAGACAATGGTTATTTTACTTTCTGGTGATGATAATGCCAGTTCCTGGGCGATGATGGATTACATTCATCTTTCAGTCATTTGTAGAACTGAGGCTAAAGAAAAACACAAAGGAGCTGGGAAGAATAAAAGACGGAAGAGGTTAAGTGCTTCTGTAAATGTTTGTGACAGAGTGGCTTAATTAATTTTCGATATCATATTCTTAGACTATCTCAGCTTGACTTTAATATCAGAAATTCATTTCTGTAAACCTTCTGGGCGTCTGTCTTGGGCCCTGTCCAGGGCACTGGGGATGTATCAGTGGACAGAGTGGTCGGCTCATCCCTGTTTACGAATCCACAGTGCTGTGTCTCAAAGTTAACCATGACACGTACCATCGTCACCCCCCAAATTAGACTGTTTGCTTTCTTTGGCGCATTACCAGCCGGGCTTCATTTCTCCCCCATTGACTGTGTATTCATTTGTGCCTTCGCTCCCCGTTCGCTAGGTGTTAATGAACAAGCAGGTCCCGGGCACCGTGTGACGACGCACACATGTGTGTAACACACAAGCACAGAACATAATTCCTGTATTATGTTTGCGGGGGTGTTTTTAGATTTTTGCTTCCATTGATCTGAAAAGTGTGGAGGCGGGATTGCCAGGGGCCCTTCTTTTTGCTCTGGGCGTAGCGGCTGGAGGGACATTATTCCTTTCTTTTGGCATCTCTTTCAAAGCGCTCAGGGAGGAGCCGGACAGGTCAGCTCTGAGGCCAGCGGAGGGCCCGGCGGACGTGTGCAGTTCAGCTGGAGCGGCCCGACAGTGTTCCCTGCTCTGGTGCAGGTGCAGAGAGGCAGCAGAGAAAGGCAACCTTGTCGTTTTAATCTCTACACCCCCATTTTCAGTGTCGTACCACTCTGCCATCTTTTGAGGCAGTGAGTCCAGAGATGTGTTTCGTCTGAGGTATTTGTTGAATCAGCCATCTGGCTGTTCGAAACTGGTTTCTTATCTTTTTCACTGACTCACTGCCCCTCCCAGGAGTGGGGCGGGCTTCTCCCCAGGACTTCTGACATTGTTGGCTGGTGCTGGTGGATTTTGTTTCCTGAAATCCTTCTGAGTGGAGGTGACCTGCCCACAACGAAACAAACTAGACAAAGCTCAAGGAGTCCGTTTATATTCTACCACCGAAGGCAAAACAAGAATCTTTCATTTATCCCAAATTGTTTCACTTCTCTTTCTCTCAATCCCTTGCACCTCTGAGGCCTTGGATCTCTGTGCAGGGGGGCATTAGTCTGTTTAATGGAGATCCCAGGCTTTTAGGTGATTTTTAAAATGTAGCCTTGTTCTCCTTTTCTTTTAAAGGTACAAGTGACCCCTATGTGAAATTTAAGCTGAATGGGAAGACGCTATACAAAAGTAAAGTCATATATAAGAACTTGAACCCAGTTTGGGATGAGGTAGTTGTACTACCAATACAAAGCCTCGATCAAAAGCTACGTGTGAAGGTAATCATAGATGGCTTTCAAATCTGCTTCCTTATTAAAAACAATTCTCAGTGCTTGTTTATGCCCTCTTAAAAGGTGAACTTGCGTAAATTAATTCTTTTATTCTCTAGGACTAGGTTAAAAATAATAATATAGAAGGAATGCTTTATACTGTTTGTCAAACCTGTCTGTTTTTCTCAAATCAGTGAGATAAGCTCTTCTAAAAATCAGAGTGAAAATAATATCTCCATTTACTGTATTTGAATTTACCGAACGTGGAAGAATTATTACTGGTGGTGCCCTGGCGACAAGTGCTGAAGCCTTTCTCATTAGGAATAACTTTATACTTAATAGAGCTTTAAGCTACTGGTTGTAAGCATCAATTGCTCTAACATCTGGATTAAAACTGCATGAGTTGAGTGTAGAATAGGATTGCTATGGAATATGTAGCAAATTTCTATTTAATTGGCAGATCTGCTGACCGTGGAAAATACTCAATTTTAATGAGAGGCCATTTAAACTACAGAGAGCGGTCCATTGTCCCTAACATTTTAATGCATGGAAGTAGTGCCTTACAAGTATTTTTTTTTTGCTTGGCCATTGTAGGCAACATGGACAGATTGAATGATTTTGTCCTGAATATAGGCTTGGCTAAATTTCTCTTCATGCTGTGCAAAGTATTTCAAGAGCTGCAGAATTGATTTCAAAATTCCCAGCCTATTGCATTTGTTGATAATTTGATAAACTGTTGGTTTCCCATATTCATGCTTTCCTGACCTCTGTCCCCTTGTAGGTATATGATCGAGATTTAACCACATCTGACTTTATGGGTTCTGCATTTATCCTTCTTAGTGAACTTGAGCTTAACAGGTACTGTATTGTCACCTATTAATTGTTATTAGAGCATTGTAGAAGGAACTCAAGATAATGTTTACATAGTGCTCATGTGAAGCAAATGACCAAAAACAACATATCCAAATGAATGAAAACGTGCTTTGCAGTGTTGTTATAAATCTCAATATGTTTTCTAAGATTTTTGCTTTGTAGGTGCCAAATATATTAGTCCGATGTTAAATATTTTATAATGTATTCTAAAATGTGGATGGGATTTTGTACTGTCGTTTGTTAATATTCAGTTTCACTAACCTGACTTAAAATTAAAACAAGTATTTAAATTTTATTTGGACGATAGGACAGGGGGCTCAGTTAACCCTGTTGAATTAAACAATGCCAAATGGTTTCTCTGCCTGAATCTGTCTGGTTTATTTTCATTGAATTTGGTGCTTTTTTAGCATTGTTTTTTTTTTTTTTTGCATTGTATTTAATCTTTATTCAGAAGTCGGAGACTTTTACCTTAAGCTCCCGCTGCCTGATGAGAACTCTACAGGGTTATTCATGAGAGCTAAAATTATTTGTTGCTTTTTATTTGTAGAACAACAGAACATATTTTAAAATTGGAAGATCCAAACAGTTTGGAAGATGACATGGGAGTGATTGTCTTAAATTTGAACCTTGTAGTAAAACAGGGTGATTTCAAGAGACACGTAAGTGTGTGATCTTTTGTTCTTTTTAAACTCTTCATTACAATTGCCCTTCGATTATCAGACTAGCAGACAACTGACATTTTTATAATTATTATGGGAGGAAACAAATACTTTTATAGAGACTTCATAGAGTCCCTGTCTGTGTTGTGCACACCGTCTCTTTTAAAAAGAAAATCCATTAAGGAATTATCTCCATTTTAGCTGGGGATGAGATTATAATAGCTATTATGAAAATTTACATGCTGCTTACGGTTTGCTTATAATAGATCATTTAAAATATATGTTTTCTAAGTGTTCAGGCTTCTAGTTAATATTTTTTAGGTCCTAGATGACTTAGGCATTATTCAGCTATGAAAAGCATTTCCAGGACTTAATTACTGCCTCGTACATTATCAAGGTTATTAAATGTACATCTCCAACATTCTGGTTTCTTATTTTTTCTTTTTCACTTTTAGCTACCAAGTTTTCCACTGGGATGCTTTCAGAAAGCTACAAATTTTAATGTTCTCTGGTCTATGACATGGAAATTTCTAGCTAATATATGTCTTGAAGACATCTATAACTGCTTTCTAGTTAATACACTATTTCTTGAAGACACTTAGAGTAGTAGTGAAGCTTTGGATTTTGTCATAAGATGGTCAGACTCTGTTCTCATGAGCAAAAATGTGGCTACAAATCTATCTTTAGGAATTATACCTTGTAATTCCAATCATTAAGATGACAACAAAAAGGATCTTTGATTATAACTTATTTGAAATGTGCTTTTAAAGTCAACTAAAATACCTCTTTGAAAAAGTACATGATGCATTACAGTTCAGCACAGAATCCAGTATGAAAATAGGAAGCTTGTTTTATAAACTAGTCCTCTACTAATTCTTCCTGAATTGAGGCCGTGGGGTGGATGAGGAGAATAGCCTGTATTTTGACAACACTTATGCTTTGAATTGTAACTAGTTTCATGACAAACATCCTCGCGATTTGCTGGTAAACTGACAGCTCGCTTAAAGAGGAAGGAAAACTATAGTGTGACTTTGCGTTTGCCAAATAACCAAGAAAATAAATGTAATTTTTAATTTGAGAGCCTTAACCTATGGGAGCTTACTTGACAATAACTGAATAAAACTATTTATTACCTTTTAAAACAAAAGTAGCACTATTAACATTTGAGACCATCAGAACATGGATATTTTTGATGTTAAAATGTCTTCAATTGATGTTGACAATTTTTTTCCCATCCTGTATGATGGAGGGGTTTTCTTCTTCTTAGTCTTGACATTGTTACCTACACGTCTATAACTGGATTCATTGTCCTTGGGTGTAGTAGGTGACAGGCTAGGTGAACCGGCTGTCAGGTTCAAATAACATACAATGCAAATATGTGTCATTTGCTACATGGTTGAACACCTACCAACTGATACGTCCTAAAAATGTCTTCTACATTTAAGTGGGGTGTGTAAAGTTGGATAATTTGCCCACAAAAATAACTGCCTATTTAAATGACTACGCTCATGACGTTTTCTATAGTATATTAGATTATGCTTAGCAGCTACATTGGCGCCTAAAACATATTTAAATATTTGCCAGTGTGTAGAGTTTTAAAGTCATACCATTTTACTCTCAGTTTATTTCCAATTGCAGAGTGATTAATAGTTGATGCGACTTGAATTTGCTTTTGTATCACGTCTCAAAGAGTATCTGTCCAGAGTCCAAAGAGTGGCTCATCTGATTTAGTTGGAGTCCTCGCCTCGTGTGTTGACCTCACTTAGCTTTGTGCAGACTGTCTGCTTACTCGCGTCTCCTCTTATTTTCCTTGTTCTTTTTGCTTTGTTCTATTTATTTCACATGTACTTTTATGGGAATATTATCATATAGAAAACCCTATTTGTTCTCATTTGCTTGATTGGTTGTTTTCTTTTTGTGTTAATGTTGTATTAAATCAAACAAAACTGATAGAGCAACGCTTTATTCTGAGCCGTGTGTGGCCTTTCACTTTATGGAGTGTGGGCCCTTCGGGTGAAATAGACACCAGAAAACATTTGGACTTTTCATTGAGTTTTATATACTGGGATTTTAAGTGAGCCAGACTAGCACTTGGGACTGGAGATCAATAAATTACTTAATTGAGATAAGTTGTTTATGAATTTCCATTTTATTTTTTCCTTCATTATAATATTGTACAAAATAGTTTCACTACCTTAAGAAGAGCCCCGTGCTTTGCCTACCCATTTCCTTTCCATTTAGCCTCCGATGGGGAGATTTCAGTTTAAATCCTCAGTTTTATACCCATTTCCTTTCCATCATTGATCCCCAATGTCTTGGTTCTTTAGAACCAAGTTGACAAAAATCTTAGTATGTGCAAAAAGAGTGTTAATTTATCATCACATTCAGGGATTTAAATGTGTCTCAGCAAGGGACAGGCAGAAGGGGAAGTGCTGGCTACAAAGCTGACGAGCTTCCTTTTCTTTTTTTGATAAAAATAAGATTATAGTTAAAATGACGAGCTCTGTCGGCAGACTGCTGGAGTTTGAATCCTAGTTGCACCAGTGAGCTGCTGAAATTTACAGAAGAATTTAACTTTCTCAGCTGTAATTTCCTTATGTACCAAATGGGAATACCAAGAGTGTCTGTCTGTTTTATGGGGTTGTAAAGATTGAGATTATCCAATGTGGTACTTGGAGTTGGGGAGAGACTCTCAGCACATGGTAGTTGGTGGCGTTGTAGTAGGTGAATAGTTAATAGTCATTTTCCATTAATTTCTTTATCTGTTTTGTTTATCTTTTATATATAATAATTGAATAATTGTGATAAATATAAAAGGAAGTTTTTATATGTCAAAGGGCTCTGAATAGCCCTGTGTATCTTATAGGAAGGTGGCCGGTTGGTTTTGGGTGAAGATACCTGTCATTTTGTTGGGAAAATATTTAAAAAGAAAAATGCCAGGTTCTAATACCCAGGGGGTAGTACCTGCAACTCTGTCTTGTATGAATGTTAAACTCACAATTTCACCAGGGGAAGTGTTATGAATGAAGACCATTGCCCATTCACTTCTGTACCGCTATTTCTAGTTACTAGTCAATGAAATGTAAGTGGATTTCCTCTGAAGACTGTTTATTTTCTGGTTTTGAATTGAGAAAAGTCAGCAGCAAAGTGGAGAGGTCGTTTACCTGGAGGTATTTTTTTCCTTAAGCATAATAGTAAGCGTGGTCTGCTCAATTAGTTTCATACTGAGTTGTAATCTCCCAAATGCATCCCAGTTGTAACAACCAGTTAGCTGGTTAACCAGCCAGAGTAGAGCTTTGCAGTACCAAAGCGTGATAGGAGTAACAAGAGGATTTTGCTAGGAGAGAGTTTGTGGGTGAAATTCAACAGCCTTAGCATCACAAGTGCAAGATCAACAAGGATCAGGGATGGAGTTTCTTACTACTCAGAAAACCTTTGCTTCCTTCTCTCAGTGCTGTATTAACCCATTTTTCTTAATTGCACAATAATGATTCAGATTTTTTTCCCTATGATTTTGAATATAGAGATTTAATCAGTGAAAATAATTGGAATTCCTTTTTCTGGCATGGAAAACCGTGGAAACGTAAACATAAACTAACATTGGTCATGAATTTCGGAAATATGTTTGTAATAATCTCTGAACATTTCAAGTAGGGGAAATCTTTCTGCCTTTTTGTAGAGAGAAAATTATAGTGCTTTAAGGTAATTTAAAAAATATATTCTTGAGAATTAAACAGTGTGCCATTGCCTTTTCATACTGAATATTTGAGAAAATGATTTAACACAACTACTAATATCCAGAATAGGTACACTTTTTCTTTGGTTCTGTTTTTTGGCTTACCTGTGGATTCTCTGTAACCACAG
This sequence comes from Arctocebus calabarensis, assembly GCA_963573935.1. NCBI lineage: Eukaryota > Metazoa > Chordata > Mammalia > Primates > Lorisidae > Arctocebus > Arctocebus calabarensis. Next base: position 21,048 of record CAUYON010143342.1, on the reverse strand, counting down.
AACTTGGGTGTCAGTTATCTGAACGTAATGTACACCATCTAATGTAATGTACCTACATTGCTAATGATTCTGTTTCTCTCTGTTTCCTTTTGCCATTTTCAAAACTCCGTGGTCTCAATCCTTAGCGGTGGTCAAATCGGAAGCGGTTAAGTGCCAGTAAGGTAAATATACTTGCTTTTTCTTTTGATCATTTGGTTAAAAACTTCATCTTTTAGCAAACACAGATGTATGCAAATTGATGTGATCTGACCTTTACATGTCATGGCATTTTTTTTTTCTTACTGCTGTTATGAATAGGAGGAAAACAACCTTCCTTTAAAAATACTGTTTAATATGGGTGTAGCCAGATGTCTGAACTGACACTTGCTTTAGTAGTGACATTTTATATGTATTGGCCGTGTTAGAATGCTACACTTCATTGAGCTTGGATTATTTAGAGTTTAGCATGGTTAGATTTAGTCCTTTAGGAAGTTATTTACTCTTAGCCGGAAACGAGCATCGGTGTTACAGGGGCAATGAAAAGCCTGAGAGGAATGTGTGTTAAATTTCATGTCCCCTTTATAGGTTCTGAAAACACCATTTATTACATTTTTGGCAGAAGATACTTTAAAGATTTCTTCATGAAGTGCTGGTGATTTTTTTACATTCTTAGTATCTTTTCAGCAATCCTAGAATACTGTCTACTTTATACAAAAGTTAGTAATGCATTATTAACGTAGCAGGTTATTAAATTAGCGCGTTGAAACTTCAATGATTGCATGTGAAAATTAGTGTAAAAATAAACCAAACAAGAATGTATAATTTAATTTAGCAGCCCTGCTACATTTTAAAGAGAAAGGACCAACAAAAATTAATTGCTGTTAAAATAATGCAATATTTCAGACTTTTTTTTTTTTTCCCAGTTCAGTTTCTGGAAGGTGGTGGCGCTAGCAGTGAGTGTCCTCGGCAGAGGACGCATGAGCCCTCTTTGTGTGTGTGTATACTTGTGCACACACACAGACGGACAAGCTCGGTTTTATAATCCTATTAGGACTCAGGTGCTTATTTCCCTGTAAAATAGGGAGTTTGATACGAGGGACAGCTCCAGCTCAATGGGGGTGCGTGTGTGTGAGAAAGGGACAGATTGATTCAGAGGGACAGGAGGTGACTGAGAGAGAGAGAGACTGCATTTTAATCTAATGGGTACTAGTCGCCTAGGAAGAGAGACAAACCTTCCAAATCTTGCTTTTATAAATCCCCAGGAACCAGAGTTCTGATTCAGTCTTACCAAAACTATACACCTTTGCATTTTGAATACTTTAAAAGAGCTGTGATAAGATATTTTGTATCATTTTACTTGGTTCCCAAATTAAAAGATAATGAATAATGACATTGAGCTGTCTCAAAAATTCCCCCAACTTTTGCCTTATTTCTTTGTAGTCACTAGAGGGTAGAAGAACATCATTTCTCCGCACAGAGGAGAGGCCCCGCTCCACTCTCCCGTATTAAGAGTTTCTGCCTTAACCACCCGGAGCAGTAAAGTTTCCCAGCATGCTTTGGGGAAGCCTGACAAAGCAGTATTTTCTCGTTTATTGATTCTGCTGCTGCACTAAAACACTGGTCCCGTACATCAATAACCATCTTTAGTTAGGGAGCTTTGGTCTGTGGAAGAGCACTGGCAGTTGGTGGAAGAACATAAAGGCTAGAAAGAAAAATTGTGAGCTTGGGGAATATGGGAGTCTGGGGAGGACAGGAGAGGTTATGGAAGAATGGCCCAAGGAATGAACAGGGATAGAAGAAATGTTGACGGCCTGGATAAAGATATCAAAAATATGAAGGGAACACAGGATCCCAGAGAGCAGGATTTATATGTATCCTGCAGAGTTGCACCTTTGGAACGAGCTGGTGTCAGGGCTATTGTCTTTTCTCCCTATCATTGTTTCTAGAATTTTGACTTCAGCGTATGGGGCTTAGGGCTGTGTCATATATGCCCAAACCTAGGATGTATGTTTAATAGAATCATAGATAAATAAAGTTCTTTGAAAGATTCTTTACTGGATTCGAGACAGGCAAGTTCTGTGTTGCTGAAGAATTGCCCTTGTTATGTTGGCTTTTTGCTTTGGGAAAGATGCAATTTTAAAGAGAAAAGTGAATGGCTTCTAGTTTTGGTTTCTAAAAATGAGTCACGTGGAAAGTTTATAGACACTGTGATTAACCTTTTTTAATAGTAGCTAAAATGTGCTGTTCAGACCAGCTCTTGGTATTTCTAAACTGTAAGATTCCTTTGTATGGTTTCCATGTTATACTTAATATCATGTAATGGTTTGACGTAAAGAAGATTACTTAGCTTAAGTAATTTATTTCATCTAAAATATCACAGACTTTTCACCTCAATCTTTTTCTTATAATAACTTAGCTTTATTTAGATCATTTCTTCTTAACACTGTGATTATAATTTATAATTTAATTTATAATTTTGCATCATCCAAAAGGTTCCTGAATGGCAGAGCCTTGGCACACTCTGCTTACTATTTAGGCCTAGACGCCAATATAGTGAATACATAGAAAGTGCCTTTGAGAACAGGTTTCGATTTCATCCAAGAGCATTTAAAATGAGCATTTAAACACGACTTGGAATTTGATTTCATAGGGGCCTGGACCGGATAACTAGTTTTATTTGTGTGTTTCCTATACAGAATTTTGATCTGAATACATTTGCTTCCAAGCCCTACTTCTCTCTTTTCTAATACATACAACAGTTATAGAGATTTAAAAGCAATTAACAGCAGTTACTTCTATCCTATCAAATAGTCAAACAAAGGGTAACAGCAGTTATCAAAATGGATCTGATAAATCACCAGCTGTATTCAGGAGCTTTACACACATGCGTGCACACAAAGTGTGTAAGCGCCATGTCTGCTGACAGTGACGCTTTAGTTATGAATTGTATTTACTTCAGATGAATTTTCACTGAGAGAAGTATGGACTCCTGCAGCGGCTATCTTTTGCACCACTGTTTTATGCATCGATATGTCAGCAATGTGAGGAAAGGAAAGAGGCGTGACCCGTGCTAGGGCACCACCCCTTCATTTTCCAACCGAAATCAGTTGACTAGTGGTGCCAGTTTGGGGCCACATTCTTTTGTTTCAGTTCTTCTTGGTTATTGCAGAGGCTAATCTCTGCAGGCTACAGTTTTTAGGTTCCCCAGCAGCTGGCAGAGGAATTGACGCAAGGCTGGTTTGATATGAGAGAAATAAACTGAAAGAGGATGGTCACAGGATTGGAGGGAAGCTCCATTTCTCCTTGTGTCTGTCTGTCTCTCTACCTACCTACCATCTATCTACCCATCTTAAATGAGCTGTCCCCTGAGCTCAGGGGAAAACAAGAAGTTTTATATATATATAGTTTTATATATATGCTTTGTATATAGTTATACAGCTTTGGGTTGAAAAGGAATTACTCAGACTAGAAGAGATGCCTTCCTCCCACCTTCTGGGTAAATGCCCTTCTCACTGCACATCTTTCTTTAATTGAACACACATGTCTGTCTTCTGTGTAGGCCCCGGAACTAGTACAAGCAAAACCATCATCAAGAGGCAGCATGGCCCATTCGAGGAACTAAAAGGAGGGGGTATTGTTCCTGGAACACTTTCTCAAGCAATAACATTTTTTTTTTTTTGTTTTTCTCTTTTTCATTTTCACACATTCTTAACTACATTCAGAGTAATACCTTTTGCCTTTTTATTGTCTTGGCTATACTCAAAGGGGTTAGAGTACACTCTTAAAACAGGCACATTTATCTATATACCTGTCTCTATCTGCCGGCCTTTCACGATCTAATGCTGCTATTCTATATAACTTAGGTCTTCATTATCTATTTGTATCTACAGAAATTTATAAAATACGTAGAAAATATTTTTTACACATTGGCCACCTTTTTTGCAAAATTTCGATGAACAATTTGTAAATATACTTTCAGCTGAAATTTCCCATTTTTCGTGTGTAGGGGCAATTTTGTGGGTGACCTTCGGGATACCCTGTGTTTTATCTATCCTTTGACTGTCAAGCAGTCAATCGATGGAGATGTGGCACGGCACTGCTCCGCTGCTGAATGACTTCACCTTGACCCCTTCTGCCTTGTTTATGAAGTCTAGGTCAGCATTAGCCTGAGAAGAATGACCTCCAAGTGGTTCTGTCTTTTCTGGAGCTTGCAGCCATGCGGAGGTGAGGCCATCAAATTACTGGTACGATCAAAGCTGGTGTGCACCTCGAGGCCAGAGGAACAGAGGCACAGTCTTCCTTAACACATCATCAGATCTCTTTCAATAACATTAGACTCAGTTTTGCTCAAATACCACTCCTTGAGCACGCACTCTTAAATGGTAGGAATCCTGGCCTTGGATACAGAGAGGAATTAAGCTCTGAGAATTAAAGCCTGGTAGGGGTATTTAGAGGATGTAATGAGAGTCTTCTGGCCTTGGGAGGTGGGTGAGGTGGGCTGAATTTCTTTCAGAGAAAGAAGGTGAATCATTAGTGATTCCCGAGTGAATCTTACCAAATGAGCAGGCAGAGGAAATGAATTGAAACACTTCAGAGGTGGCATACAGCAAGAGCTCCAGATTTATTACAAGGCTCCTCCAAACAATTTGGTTTTCAGTGGGTCCTAGACCAGCAACAGTGAGAAAGTGTTAGAAATGAAACTTCTTGGCCCCCATCTTAGATCTCTCCAATCAGAAACTCTGGGAATGAGGCTCAGCTGTCTTTTCAGAAGCCCACTAGGTGATTCTCAAGCATCTTTGAGTTTGAGAACCACTGGTATGGACTAGAGTTGGAGGAGGAGGCTGGGGATGGAGGGACAGGGAAGCCTTCTGGACCAGTAGCTCCGCTGCTGATCCTTACGTGATGGGAAAAGGTCGGGATTAAGGTGCGTCCAGGGAGGTGCCCACGGTGCAAAACAGAAGCCGACCGCGGTGCAGCCCTGCCTGTGCAGAAGCTCCAGCAACCTGACTGCTCTCGTCTCCCTCTACTCACAGCCTGGCTGGGGTGTTTTGGGGTGAGAGTCATAGAAAAATGCAACAGAGAAGTGACGGCTAGCAGGATGACATGAATGAATCAAGAAATACTAGATTATAAATACTGGTGTGTATGAGCATAGTAGTAAACTTTTGAGCTTCCTAGAAAATCTTGTTGAATCACATGCCCTTCATTTTCTTCCCCGTGTTCGTTTTTTGACAGTGGGAAATGTATTAGAAGAAGTTTCTTGGTCCTAAACTCTGGGATCATTTGGTACCTTGACAGGCTCTAGTTTTCTTTTTGTCTTCTCAATCTATTTTTTTTAGTTAAGTATAAACATGGATATTCCCTTATAATTAAAAAATATTAAATTTAATAGCAATGCTTTTATACAAATATTTTATATAAATATTTATATTAAATATTTTATTTAATAGCAATGCTTAGGAATATAAGATTATTCCTATCCTTAGAACTATGATACAGTTTTCATATGCAAATGTAAATCTCTTCTTTCATACACATGTGGGAAATTTAAAAGGTTTTCTTCCTGTCTTTATGCAGATATGTGCATAGTCTTAGAAGAATTGATGTCTGCAGAACCCTCTTCAGATGATATAAAGGAGCTGGCGAGGAGGCTCTTTGCTAGGAGCCTGTTGTATGACGCATGGATATTTTCATTTTATGCTATAAAAGCTGTTGACAAGGAACAGTAGTTTTACATGTTGACAAAACTTGAAAGGAATATTTCAGTGAAACCTTTTACATGCTGGATGTTTTCTCTTAGTTTTTCAAAGCAGTGGTCAATATAGTTGGACTCTGGCTTTCCTGGTGATTTTTCTTACAAAGTTAGTTGGCTTTTTTCCATGCATTTATTTCCATTGACTGCATACTTTCTCATGGTGACTGAGGAAAAGTAATCAATGAGAATCTAAGGAGAATGGCGTGGCAACGTGGGAACGCCGATGTGCTTCCACTCCTGTCACTGAGATAATATATAGAGTGCCCGTGCTGGGTTTGGCATCTGGTACATATGCCCTAGTTCAGGGCTTTTTCTTGCTTCCCTCTTTTTGTTTGATATTTGAGTTTTGGGGGGGGAGGGGAGTGGGGAGGTATTTTATTATATGCAAAGGAGTGTTTTGGATAATTGCCCATAGGTATAGGTCAGCAAACTCAGTTCTGGAGCATGGCTAAAGATGAGCTTGCTTTCGAGGGCTGCAGGCTGTGGCCCCAGCTCCTGTATCACGACATCCTTTCAGTATTCCTTTCCTGCTGACCTCTCTGCCACTCATCCTGGCTTGAGACAGATGGGAGGTGTTGAGCTGACCTGCCCATCATCCCTAGGTTTTCCTTTGCAGCTGCACCAAGAAAATTAGATCCTGGAATTTATATCACTATCTCCCCTGCATGCCCGGGGCCAAAATCCTTGACACATGTCACTGAGCAGGAGTCCCAGGCTATGACTGTCCATTCACTGTTTAAAGAGTCTATGACCTATATGAAAAACTTTGGAGGATGCCCTCCATGTTTGAATCCATTGTATAGAATTCCAATCTCACTTGGGAGTTTCTTCCCTTCCTGCTTGGACTCTGTGACTGTCCTGACCTTGAAGTAAACTCATATTTTCAAAGCTATCTCAATTTTACTGAAGTCAGCATGTTCACCGGTTGAACATCACACTTTGTTTTCACTGTTTAGGCATGTGTTTTAGGTGGAAGTCGCCGTTTGTGAGGGCGGAGTTGGTGGGTGGGGGCTGAAGAAGAGAGCGCATGAATGAATCAACATAGAAACGGCAAAAGGGTCTGACCCTTGGGGAGGAAGGAGAACAATAACCAAACCCCGATGTACTGTATTTGCTCTCTTATGTCTGCTCAGGGATAAGGGTCAGGACCCAGCAGCTCTGCGCCATCTCCGGGTGTTTGTCTCCTTTCAGGTGGGGTGGCCTCTCCCTTCCATGGGTCATTTCCTTCTTTCCTTTCACATTCCAGGATGCATTAAGATGACAAATTTCACTTACAGGCTTGGGCACAGACGTGAAAACCTAAGCTATTCAGTGAACTGAGTGAGTGCAGATGAGTCGATTTATTGTGGGGGAAAGGCCGTGTTTGAAGAGTGCAGGAGATTTTGAGAGGCCCCTGCCCCCCAACACAGCCTCTCTGTCTTGAACCTCATCAGGCCTATCAGGGGTGGAAGGGAAATGTTAGAGTAATTAAGAAACTTCTTAAAAGCACCCCTCAATTTATGACTCACAGACGAAACTCTATTTTGGAAATAACCTTATAGTGGGTTTTGCAGAAATATTTAGGCTGAAATAAGTAGAATAAAGGTCTCGTGTTCTTTTCTATCTGTGAACTCTGCAATAAATACTTGTCCCATCCTGCCTTTAGGAGGAGGGGTGGGGAGGATCTTGGACAGCAAAGAACAAGTCCATCAGATCAAACATGACTGCGTTAAATACTAAAATGTTCAAAGTCCGACTGAGATAGATAAAAGCTTTGATGGAAAGTGGATATTTCCCAGGGACATTACAAGCAATAATCCAGATGTTATGGTGTAATGCTACGAGTGTCCGTGGATAGATCAGGAGCTCCAGCCAAGCCGCGCCTGATACGGGCCTCAGCCTTGCCCTCCCATGCTGTTCCGCCATATGGAACCCATCTCCAGGCCCCCTTAATAACCAGCTTTGGATTCCATTTCCACAGAGCTCAGAGAGCTAAGTGGGGCTTTTTTTTTATGGACAAGTTAGATAGAAGCGTTTCCAAGATAAACATCCAATTTGAAATTAGGACATACCAAGCCACAAAATTATTTTAGGGCATATTTCATGGACGTGCTGCCATTTTTCTTAGGCAATTGCCAGACTGTAGGATGCCCTTTGATCCTGTGTGGACATTACTCCCCTTTTTATAAAAAGGATTGTGAAATAGTTGCAGTGTTTAGGGAGGAATATATCTGTCGGAACTTTGAAGCATGGCCATGGGACAGGTCATACTTTAGCTTGTTGGTTGGCGAGTCAAACTCAAAGGAGAAGAAAAGCAGAAAAGCAAAAGGAGGAATCGTGGCAGGTCTATGAATCAAAGTCTCATTTTTGTTCTAAAGGTAGAAATTTTCAGCCCATGTACTTCATAGGCTATAAAATGTGTTAGGAAGATCTGCATTTGTTTATACATCTGTATATACCCATGTACATGTATATGTCTGTGGCAATGCTGTATGTTGTTTTTAACAAATAAAAAATTGCTTAGTTTTAACTATTTCATAAACCTTAATTATTGATTGTGTTCTATCTTACGTGTGTATATGTAAGTGTGTGTACAGTTGTATATGTGGGGGTGTGTGCATGAGAGTAAAGAAAAAAAATTCCTGTTTACAAGAGGAGAGGGATTTTTTTCTTTTGTGAATTAATTCCTTCCACATTTTCCCACCCTGCTGTGTCTTGGTGCCCCAAAACTGTGTGTGTGGGTGTTTGTGTGTGTGTGTGTTTCAAGAGGAAAGCAACATAGATGGGAAAAAGTTTTGGAATGTCTAGTCCTTAAATGTATTTCGCTTAAGGTCATCACAAAACAATCAACAAAACGCCCGGAATGGCCTTGTTGCCTCATTTATTAAGAGTTAGTGGAGTGATGTGGGTGCGATGAGATATGCTAGTATATAATTAATATGGTCTGACCAACCATTTGTTGTGATAAATTGAGACTAACTGGTGTCCAGGTACATTGGTGTCTAAATGATCTAGAAGGTATCGTGAGCAGATAGCAGGAACGAATATATAGCGTCAGCAATTCATCACTTTACTGTGATACTTCACACCATTAATATTCTGTAGCCCGTTTGTTTCTCCTTCCAAGAAAGAAGTCCATGCTTGTGCCCTTTCTCCTACTGAATGGAGAACGTAAGTGAAGTCTGCCAGTTCAGTGTGGCAGGAGGGCTCTGTGGGATCCCACCGTCACGCTAGCCAGAAAAATGCATAGTTGAAGGTGAACATGCATGAGGTGTTATTAAGGGAAGTACAGTTAATTTTGTCGTGTCTGATCACTATGTGCTGCTTATGTAAACGAATATGGATTTTGCCTTCGAGTATTGCAGCCAGAAAAGATAATGAAGGGATAGGCGGAAGGAGACCGGCAAAATATTGAATCTGGTGCATAATTGCATGGAGATTTATTATGATGTCTTCTTCCTCTTTGGGTATATTGCAAAATTTACACAATAGAAATTAAAAATAAAGTGTGGATGTTCCATTTATAATTCAATAACGAGAGTGTCTGCCTTTTTTATATTAGAGGTCAGATCGAGGGAGGGTGAATGGTAGGATCACAGCCTTGGTGCATAATGCAAGGGTACTTGTCGGATTTATGAAGTATAGAGTATAAATGTCTAAATACAATCATTAAGTAAATGAGATGAGGTTTATATTAACCAGTGTGATGTAAATGCTCCCAATTCTATTAGAATCAGCACACCGCACCCCATCCATGCATTAATGTATACACGATCTATGCGTTTATGATTTAATTTTTTTAAAAAAGAATAAAAATATTCAAGTTAACAGTTGGTGAACCCCTACTGGGTCATAGACACTCTGAGATGTACTTTACACACCCTGCTCCGTTGCTCATACCCCCCCCCCCCATCTGCAAAACTCATCTGGACAGGTCACTACTTGGAGCTGGTGAATCTCATGGTAGTGTTGGCCTTTCAGTAGTAACAGTAGCCCAAGCAATGAAGAGAAGTAGGCACACTTTCAAATGTGAAGGATAAATTCAAAGCTGTTGTTTCTATATGCCCAGGAGTATTTTATTTCCTCGCAAAGCAATGCCTCGCTCTTATATCTCTGTTTCCCAGAATGCTTTTCTTTCCTCCATACTATTAAAATAGCTAAAGGCCCAGTTTGAGGATCTCTACCAAAGAGCACAGTGGGTGGGAGAGCAGTGCCAGTGCCAATCAGTGCTGCTTATATTCTTGACTGTACTATTGCAAGTCCAGGACTCGAGAAGGAAGTCTCATTACTCTGACTGCAGGTTTGCAAAACCAATGAAGAGTAAACCCTTTTTACCAAGCAGGGAGGGACTTTTTAAATCAAATACTGAAAACTGGAACTCTTATGATCACCAAAGCCACTCTCCAGAATTATCAGCAAGTTTATATGTCATCTTTATTTTTTGTTTTAGTCCTCTTTGATACGTAACCTACGACTCTCCGAGTCCTTGAAGAAGAACCAACTGTGGAACGGGATCATAAGTATAACTTTGTTAGAAGGGAAGAATGTCTCAGGAGGAAACGTGACAGAGATATTTGTCCAGTTAAAACTGGGAGATCAGAGATATAAAAGTAAGGTAAGTTCAACAAATTCCATATGGAGAACAATATCTTTAAGAGTAAGAAAAGAATTAAAAACAATTTTTACCATTTTCAATTTCACAAGAATAGAAGTAATTTTTATTTAACCTTCCTAATTGTATTAAGGAGTGTCCCAGAAAACAAAATAATTATATAGATGCAATCAACAAATGTAGGTATTGTTGTGATTGCTTAGTATAATTTATTTTAACATAGTAACTCAGAACTGCAGATACCTTATCCAATCATAGATTTGAATGCCTGATTTATGTTCATTTTGAAAATAAAAAAATTATGTTTCATAGAATTTGGGAAAAGAGTAAGTGTTTTCACAATGCTACAAAAATAAAACAGTGTATTTTGGATTGGTATTTGACATTTGGATTAAAATATTTGAGATAACGGAAAACATTTTCAAAATGATATACCCTTTACTTGTTCTTTTTTGTCTTAATACCAAAAATAGATACTAAGTGCTGCTGGGCTTTGCTGTGATTTAAAAATAAAACTATCTAAAGTATTAAAAATGATTTGTTTTTAGCAATAGCAATGGCATTTTTAAACTGTCTTTAAAAACAATTCATCTTATTTTGCCAATCCAAATTCTATTTAATTTTTAATTTTAGTAATTTGGTGTGAGTTTTATTTCACAAACCATAGTCTCCAAACCATGATAATTAGTTTTACAGAACCGTCAGACAGGAATATTTCCTATGTTTTATGCATCGAGGGAGCTAGAGTTCTTGAAAGTTAAACCATTTGCCAAAAGCCACATAGAAAAGAAAGAAATCAGTGGAAGATTTTGAAAATAGACCTGAAGATATCGGCCATTTGGGCTTTCCAGCATCCAGGACATACCACAAGCTGGACATGCAGACAAGCTGGAGAATGATTTAGGGAGGTGAGAGGTTGTCTGCACGGAACAATTTTCAGTGCAAAATCAAATATTCGACATCATTTACTTCAGCACAAAGGAGTAAAGAAGTGAGGCTCATGTTGAAGAATAAATTATACAAAATGTGAAAAATTGAGGGCGAGCTATACCAGAAATCTGCACAAAATTATTTTGACCAGGTAATTTTAGGCTGTGCCTCACAGTCAGTGTATCCAGGGCAACCACATCTCTCTACTAAGATTCCTTTAGCTGGCCGGGGTCAGGCTAAGGGTTTATAGAAAAATTATTCATCGCTAAGCACACTTAGCCCTTTGGACTAAGGTGAAGTATAGAATTAGTCCAATATCTGCTACATTCCCCCTTAGGGAATACTGCATTTAATTTGCCGTCTAATAGGTCCACCCCCCCCCCCCCGCCCCCTGCTTAGTTCCTAAATTCTGTGATCTGATATATTAAGCCTGATGTGAAAAACAGCTTAAATGAATTTAGGTGACATTGGCTACAGCTGAGGTCTGGGCGGCCCGTGTTATTCTCAGGCAGGGACATTTTGGTGCGAAGATTTAATACCTGATGCGTGCCCTTCAAGCCTGACACTTGGTAGCCTACAACATTTTTGGTCACTCTTGATTCACAATTTGAATCTTCCTGTAAATGAAACTAAAATGTAAATCCTGCCAATGCACTAAACACATACGCAGTTGGAAATCACTTTTGGAGAAGACAGAAACTCTGGTGGGGGTTTCAAACCACTCTCCTTAATTCTTAGGTCTGGCTGCAGTGGAATTTCCTAGTCTTCCCCCCACCCCTAGTGATTGGATTCAGTAACTTTGTATTTAAAAGGGCAGCAGGGTACAAGTTATGAGCTTTTTATTCAATACATTTGGCAGATGTGAATTAAGATCCCAGCCTGTTAGTTTATAGAGTTCTTAAGCTAGCACAGAACGGGTATGTTACTTGCCTTTGTTTAGCTAATTAGTGTTATCTTCTGTAAGAGAACAATTAGAGAGTGTTATTGATACATGGACACAGAGTACCTGTGTACACAGACATACCCAGAGACACAGGTTATTTACGATTTCTTGTGACATAACAGGACTCTTAGTAACTCGGTGGGTATATTATAGACTCTGAGGGCCAGATAAAGGGGGTAGTAATGCTTTGCCAATTCCTGGACACTCCGAGTCCTTTTCACTCCAGAAAGGAAAGTTTGACTTTATAAGGGGTGACATCCATCATGACGGCCTCCTGCAGTTTAGAAATGAATGTAATGTGTAGCTGCTGTAACCATGAATGACGCTGTAAGAAAATAAATATTATAACTGCATGTTTTCTAGACACTGTGTAAGAGTGCAAATCCGCAGTGGCAGGAACAGTTTGACTTTCACTACTTCTCTGACAGGATGGGCATTTTGGATATTGAAGTGTGGGGGAAGGACAGCAAAAAACGCGAGGAGCGTCTGGGCACGTGAGTCTCCTCTGCTTTCCAGGCATGAGCTTGTTTCTGTGTGGGGGGGTGGGTCACGAGAGAAGGTCTGCATCTGCTAAGGTGTCCCCATTCCCTCCCATCCTCATCCCTTACCACCCAGCCCCAGCCCCGTCCCTGTTCCTTCCCCTATCCCTGACCCCACCCCCTCCATCCTCAACCCACCCCCCTCCCAACCTTCTCCCACCCCCCACCCCCCCCAGCTCACCCAAACCATCAGTACACTGTATGGCCAGTCCTAACTCTGGGAAAGTTTGCTTGTTATTTTGTCATATTTTTTTGTTGGTGGTGCTAATCGTCATTCAATATTGTTTAAAATAAAATAGTATGTATCAGTAATTCTCTGCAGAAAGACACAGGGCCATCTCAAACTATTGGTGGAGATAGTTATGTAAATTTCTAATATTTTCCAAAAATTTTGGTCTGGCTCCTTTGAGTGAAATATCACATAAGTTGGTAAGAATATATAATGCTAGGTGTCTCCCTGTAACAGAAACTCCCCTGTCTTTCATATACTCTGAAGCAAACTGTGATAGAGACTCTGTTGGGGTTTTTACTCTGGCCCCTCCCAGCGGATTGGAGACTCGCACGCATACACAAGAACGACGACACACGTGTTACAGAAGCTTCCTCCTCAGCAGGCGGGGAGGGATGCGATGAAGTGAGCCAGTGTGTGCCCCACGGCTGCTGCATCCCTGCTCTTTGGAACAGCCCTGCGAGGTAGTGACGTCAGGCTTATTTTAAGGAAAGAGAGTTCACGAAGTTTACGAATGACTTGTCCGTGAACTTAAGAACAAGGAGTTCCAGAGTCAGGATTTTGTGTTTTCAAAGACAAAAGTTTTTTTCCATCAAATCACTGCCTTTTGTTCATTCCATCTACACTCGGTTTGTACGCCGATCTTAAATTTAGAACACAAAAGTTCAAGTGGATTCCACCAGCTATCGTAATTGTCTTTTTCAAAGTTGGCCCGGGGTTCAGGGCATGCCTTGGGGTCAGCAGAGCCACCTCTGCAGATGTGAGTTAAGACCCTCTGCCCCAGCCGGGGTCTCTCAGCTCTTGCCGTGCTCTGTGTTGGGATTCCATTTGGCGGAAAGGTTATATTGCTGGAAACTAAAGATGGAAAACCGCTAGTGTACAAGTCCCTTCCTTTTACAGATAAGGAAATGCAGAAGCCCAGGGAGGTGAATTTTTTTTTTTTTTTCAGCAGCCGGGAAGTTAGAAGCAGAAATGGGGACAGACCCTGCTAACCCAGTCACTCGCACAGTTTTCTTTCTGCATCACCTACTTAGCACAGCGCCTGGCTGCTTGCTGTCATCACCCATCCCCCCTCATGGGTAGGGAGTGCAGTGCCCGTGACACATCCCTCCAGCGTGTCTCTGTCTCATGGGCCGGTCTTCTCTGTGCAAACATGATTAGCACACCTGCCTCTTACCTTCCCCATGCCACTTTCCTCACCTATTGCACAGAAAACGCACACAGGTGCGCGTGTGTGTGCTTGCATTCCAGTATACGTGTACTCATACTAAGCAGTCTTTTGTTGTTGTTGTTTTTGTTTATTTGTTTGTTTGTTTTGAGACAGAGTCTCACTATGTCGTCCTTGATAGAGTGCTGTGGTGTCACAGCTCACAGCAACCTCAAACTCTTGTGCTTAAGCCATTCTCTTGCCTCAGACTCCCAAGTAGCTGGGACTACAGGCACCTGCCACGATGCCCGGCTTTTTTTGGTTGTAGTCGTCATTGTTGTTTGGCAGGCCCGGGCTGGGTTCGAACCCGCCAGCTGCGGTGTATGTGGCTGGCGCCCTAACCACTGTACTATGGGTGCTGAGCCTCATCCTGAGCACTCTGAAGGGACCAGCGCTGCCACCACCCGAAACTTCCATGTCACCTCCTGCATCCCTGGTTGCATCGCTTTGCAACCAGCCTCTTCACTCCCAGTTCTGTGCTTCTCTGTTAGGACACCATCGTTGCTTACTCGGCCCTTCTGCAGGCCAGGTCTGTGCATTTGGACAGCAAATCAAGTCATGCCACGTTCTCTGCCTCGTGCAGGAGGAGAAGGTCTTGCCGTGGCCCAGCGTTTCACTAGACGTTGCCTGTTAGATTGGGGTCTGACCTTATGTTTCCCTCTTCCACACATACAGGGTAACTGAGATGCCTTAACCACTTTGTACCTCTGACACTGTCAGTGGTGACCTATCAGATCCCCGCCAACACTGTAGCTAGGAGGATCTGAAACTTTGCGCCAACCCACGAGCAAGGAGAAGTTACACAAATGCAGAGAATGCTGTGTCCCGGAGTGTTATCTGAGCAGTGGGGATTTGGGCCTCCTGTGATGAATGGCCCACGTATAATTTTAGTAGGTGCAAGGACTGATGTCCTCATTCACATGTCATTGTGCTGTCATTTTTCCTTCACATAATAGGAAATGCTTTTCTAAATGAGTGTTGGGTGGCTTCAGGGAGACAAAAACATAATTTAAGATGTCCCTTTCATTCCATGTTTTGTCATTTGGGTACTCATTTATTATTTTAGCTATTTCCTGTTTGTAACCAAGGCATATACCTGCCTTCAGTTAGTTATTCTGTTCTTCCTCTTTGTGGACATTAAAGGATTTTTTTTTTTTTTTTTTGTATCCTTTTCCTTTTTCCTCTCCTGTGGTGCAAAAGATAGCAAAAGTATCTCGTGGGAATTGGCTCCACCAGTATTTTCCCCGCAGCGAAGTTGCAGGTGGGCAAAACCTACTCTAATATATTTTCGAGCTTCTTAGAGCTGAAGGAAAAGATTGTGCTACTATGTAACAGATGCACATCCTTACGGGCTACTTTTCAAACATTTCATCTTTTTTTATTTTTTCCACTTACCTTTCCTTTTCATTGTGATCTTTATTCTAAGGATCAGCTATTTTATCTTCCAACTGCTGGGAAGATACAAGTGAGAGTGAATCTTAACTGTGTCTCAAGCCCTGTCTTATATTTTGTTTTTGGATAACTACTGGATGTTCATAATTGCCATCAGAGTCAAGGATCTAGGTGGCCTCTCTGAGGAAATCATCTTCCATGAAGTCCCCCACGATAGGCAGTTCCTTGTAAGGGACAGAATGCCAACTTTGGAGTCGCACACCCTGGCCCTGCTGGTGACCACACCGTTTACTGGCACTGGAGTCTATAGCAGTGAAGTCATTTGCACAGCCTGCCTTTCGACCTGTAGAGTGGAGTCACTGGCCTACTGGCAGGATCATTGTAGCTAAGAGCGGCAAAGCCTATTTGACATTGTTTCTCCCTTTGCGTTTTCAAATAGTAGGTGGAATTATTATTAATTTTGAGATTTTTCTTCAAGGCACCTATGTGTAGCTCCTCGTGACATTAAGCAATTTAAAATTAAGAATTTAAGACCTGTGAAATGTACCTAGTAGAATTCAGCATATATGTATGCTTCCAAAACAACATGGACTGTTTTTTGGTAGAAGGGAGCAGTGACCATCTTTAGGGACATGGTAAGAGGGACAGCCATTGACTAAAGGATTGTGAGCAGCATAACTTGAATAATACTACAGTTTTTAGCTGTGAATGACAAGTCTGGATGGAGTGGTTAGTCACGTAAAGAGAAATCACATTGGCGTTGGTAGGTTGTTAGGCTGGTGATGGTTAAAACATAGCCCTGCCCGGCAGCCAGGCCGTCCTGAGTCGCAGAGACGTTTCTGGCTCCTCCTGTGTTGTAGTGCAATGAGGGGGGTCCTGCTGAGCCCCAGGTAACTCCTACAGAGGCTGGGTTAGTGAGGTGATAGTGCTTGGGTAAGATACAGCCCTCCCCCCCCTACACCCCACACCACGTTCCTGGTAACACTGGTGTTTGATCATTGGCAAAACAAGCAAAAGACAGCATCTGAGCTCAGTCAAGGGCAGTGAGTGTTAGGGAGAGGAGGTATAAACCTTTCCCAACTTTTAAATGTCAAGAGTATGAACATCCATTAATATAGATTATTCCATTTTTGGCCCTTTCAAAGTGCTCTGATCATTTCCTTCAAGTATATTTTATATTTCAAGATGATTCTAGAGATGACCTCCTCCTAGAAGATTCCAGACTTCGTTTGGAAAGGGTAAGAATGAGACTCCGCGAGCCTGTTCTAACCGGCCTGCCACAGAGTCTCGCCTCAGTCCAGCCCCAGATGGCGCCTGGTAAAGTGGCTCTGACATTCTCCCAGTTTATTAGTGGCTCTGAGGCCATGAAAAATCTGGGCTGGAGTATTTCTCTGGACAAATTGCACCCGTGTCGTTGATCTGCTTTTACAGCCTGGCTTGCCACATTTGCCGTTTCCCTCCTGTTCCCTGCTTCCTTAGCCTCTGAGATTTACGGCCTTTAAAACTCTTACCACCCTTTTCTGCCCCTTGCCTTTAAGTTAAAAGCTGACCAGTCTGTAATATAAAACATAGAATTATGGTAATGAAGAAGAGGTTAAAAGCTATCATGGCAAGTAAAACTTGAGCAGGTTTGCCTGACTGATATGGTAAAATTATGTGCTGAATTAAAACATGAAAATGCTGCAGGATTAATGGGGGGGGGAGACAAGAATAGGAGGTCAGAACGGTGCTACCTCAGCACATTAACTGCCTGCGGGCTGGAGAGGGGAGCTTTAATATAGGGTTGTGGCAGGAAAGAAGAAAAAAAAAAGGTAATTTAGTCTTTGCTTTTCTTCAGGTGAGTAGAACAATGGAAATTTTCATCTGGGAGCCTCCCAGGAAATACACGTTATTTCAATTCCTTTCTTCTCGAAGAGAAGAAATAGAAACAGCAGAAGCTTGTTAATTAACAAAAAGCAGGGACTTTGTAATTTGAATTATTTGACTTTAAGAGTTTCTTTATGCCGCGGGCATTCATTTGTTTGTGCATTCAATTTATCCAACAAATCTGGAGCACGTCCTGTGTCAGGGAGGGTGCAGAGTGCTGGGGATTTAGCCGGTGATGACACAGCTACCCCATCTCTGTGCCTAACAGGTGTTGGGCTGTGCAATGAGCACCAGCGGTGATACACCGTGGAGGGCGGTGGGCGCCAAGGCCATGTTCTTCCTCTCCTGGAAGAACAGGGGTCTGGGTGGAGACCTGTAAGGCGGATGGCAGTTTGTCTGGGACAGAGAGTGGTAGAAGAGCTTTGTAGGAAGACAACACAACGTGGGCAAAAGCCTGGAGAGGAGAGAGTGCATTCCCTCTTGGAAGTGACAGGGATGAAAAGAAAGATGAGGCTAGAACAGAGGGCAGGCCGAGGTCACAGAGCCACTGGCTTCCATCTGCTGCAAATGACCAGCAGGATCTCCTCTCGCAGTACTTGCAAGGCAGTGTCTTGGCTACTTCTATTTCCTTAATATAAATCTTGCCATCACAGTGGAGCTCCTGCCAACCGAATTTTCCAGTAGCTGACATGGCAATGAGAATGTCCTTGGTCACTTGAGGGACAGTGTGCTGCACCTTCTGAACAACTGTGAAACGTGCTTAGACCCCCTGCGTGTGAAGTAACACACAATGCTATAGGAACCGATCTGATTGGTTAATGCTCATTAATTGTGTTTCTGGCATAGATGCTCAGAGTATGTAAATTCTGGGTTCTGCCCATAACAGGTAGAGGCTAATCCAGTGCCCTCTTCTTAACAGGTAGCTAAAGAGATGACAAAAAAACCTTATAAAAGCCAGGTGCAGTGGTTCACCTATAATCTTAGCACTCTGGGAGGCTGAGACAGGTAGATCACTTGAGCTCAGGAGTTTGAGACCATCCAGATCAAGGGTGAGAGCCCAACCCTGTCTCTACGAAAAATAGAAAAATTAGCAGGGCTTTGCGGGAGTTTGCTGTAGGCCCACTACTCTGGAGGCTGAGGCAAGAGGATCACTTGAGCCTCAGAGTTTGAGGTTGCTGTGAGCTATGATGCCTCAGCTCTCTACCCATGGTGACAGGGTGAGACTCTTTCTCAACACAAAAGACAGACTCATCCAGGGTTGTAGGGTGAGACTCTGATACAAGAGTGAAAGATTTTATGGGTCTTCAGTAGTGACTTGACAGTTTGAAGAGACCAACCAAATTATTTATTTTTTTGGAGAAAAATATGGTACACTAATGGAAAGTGGAGAAACAAAAAACAGCCTGGATTATCCTTTCAAGATTTTTCATGTCAAAGGTGCCTTCAATGAATGCATTATATAATACATTTTGCTCTTAAAGATTTTAAAATTTAGTCCATTTGCCTTTGAACCTAAGCAAAGCAACAAAAAGGGATTTTGTTCATTTGATTCTTAGCTATCTTTCAGAGGTTGGATGAGTTCTGTGTTTTTGTAAAAGTGTCTGTAATTTGCGGGGAAGGGAGGGGTAGAATAATCCTTTTGCAGAAAGAATAATCCTCCCGCTTCTGCTGATACTGTAGTAGTCCCTTCCTAACTTGGGGTTAATGCAAATAATTCTGTCTCTGGCTCACATCCAGAGCTTCTGCTTCTCCTTTAAATTTAGAACAAGAGCAGTGTGAACTGGGGTCAAAATAGGGTAAAACAAGAAACCTGAATAAGAGAGGGTTTTGTAGGAAATTTGTATATTTCCTCCATCTTTTCTTCCTTCTTTTAGAATGTGAGAATAAATGGGGAAGGCAGGTGGGTAGCAAAGATACAGAAATTTTATAGAAAGCCATCTTTGTAAGGGACCTGAGAAGATCACTTTAAATTAATTCTTAAGACATCAAGTCATATGGTGGGTCAGAGACCTTCGTTAGCTGGGTCATACCCCATGTGCAAAAGACCAAAGTTTAATTTTGATTGGCATGATGCTGACATATCAATTTAATTTGCTCTGTAAGGTCACTAAGAATGTAAAAGGGAATATTTTTCTGAATTCACTCATTAGTTAATAAAAAGAATGTAGAATCCATTAAGTTGATTCCAGAGTCTTCAACCTGTTATTTATGGAGGAAACTAGGCATGGCTGTTTCTTTCCTAGTTAATGAAATAATTTTAAAAAAAGATAAGAATAAAAATGACATTGGACAGCGATGACTGAAAGTTTGTGAAAATGTATAATTCCTGAGAGGAAACCCAATATTTACTTTGCATGTTATCTGGTACATGGTTCAGCTTTTGTTGAAAGTAACAAAATGCTCAGTTTCAGGGCATTGTGCATGTAACCAGTCACTAGGAGAGTTTGTAC
Source organism: Arctocebus calabarensis (assembly GCA_963573935.1). Lineage (NCBI taxonomy): Eukaryota > Metazoa > Chordata > Mammalia > Primates > Lorisidae > Arctocebus > Arctocebus calabarensis. The sequence goes on along the minus strand of CAUYON010143342.1, from coordinate 1,167 downwards.
AGTTATTCGAAATATCCTAATAGTGCTCATAGCACTATCAGATTACTCTTTAGAAGTAAATGTCAAGTCCATTTTGAATTATTCAAGAAAAATTTTATTGCCTACTTACGCATTATTTTTGACCCTCAAACATTATTAACTCTCAGCGCACTTTTCTCTAAATAACTTTTGACTGTTCACAAAACAAAGAAAACTACCATCACAACAAGGAAGGGAAATGGGCAAACGACCGGTTACTGCTAATTTGGATTGAAGTGACTACGGAGGAAAAGTCATGTAAATTGGGATCACTTGTCTTTCCATAAGAAAGAGCTTTATTACATGAACCTGCTAATGACACTGTAAAACAGTGGTTCTCAACCTGTGGGTCGTGACCCAAAGGAACTGGATTAAAGGGCCACGGCATTAGGAAGGTTGAGAACCGCTGTAAAATAATGTTAGCGGAGCCTTCCTAAATAGATGTATTACTGGAATAGGGGTTCAGAATGTGTCAGCACTCCATTTTCTAGAAATGGCATAGTGAATGCACTGGACATTTTTTCTTTCCAAGCAAATTTGATTTTCGCACTAATATAATTCCCTATGAAATAAAAATATGTAGTAATTTTCTCTTTTCACAGATAGGAGTAAATGTTAAAAGATTATTGCTACAGGAAAGTAAAAGAAAGTGTGATTCAAATCAGAGAATCGTTTTAAAATACATTTTTTTGTAAACTGTCTCCAATAGAAATAGCTGATGAATTTGTTATATGCAAAAGCTCTAATTGCCACTCTATCCCATAATCAGGGTCACTTTTGGTAAATAGGAAATAAATACCAATGTATATCTAATTGTATAGGCACATGTCAGTAAAACATTTTAAAATTATATAGTAAAATGCGGCCTAGAGTTTTAATGTTGTTGTTTTTTTCTTTTTAGTTTGCAAGGAGATTGCTGGCATTCTCTCAATTTTTTTTTCTTTTTTTTTTTTTATTGAATCATAGCTGTGTACATTAGTTCAATCATGGGGTACAGTGTGGGGGCTTCACATGCAATCTGAGATATTTTTATCAACCTGATTGACATACCATTCATGATATTTTCTTAAACTAGGAATTTTTGTCCACAGAGCCCTGTGGCATAAACTTGCCGTTGCTTTGAATATTATGCAAGTTTGCCTATTTGTA
>CAUYON010143339.1:0-13324 GCA_963573935.1 Arctocebus calabarensis | reverse complement strand
ACAGCTCACAGCAACCTCCAATTCCTGGGCTCAAGCGAGTCTCCTGCCTCTGCCTCCCAAGTAGCTGGGACTACAGGCGCCCGCCACAACACCCGGCTATTTTTGTTTGGGTTGCAGCCGTCATTGTTGGTTGGCGGCCCAGGCTGGATTCGAACCCGCCAGCTCAGGTTTACATGGCTGGCGCCTTAGCCCGCTGAGCCACAGGCGCCAAGCCAGTATATGCTCTTAACAATTGTCCAGGTCAGGTTTCTTTGATGTACTTTATGGTACAGAACTGATGACTCCCATAATGATAGTATGATAGAGATAGGTGCATGGTACTTATTTTACTTTATTTTATTTTTATTTATTTATTTATTTTTTTGAGACAGAGCCTCAAGCTGTCGCCCTGGATAGAGTGTTCTAGCATCACAGCTCACAGCAACCTCCAATTCCTGGGCTCAAGCAAGTCTCTTGCCTCCGCCTCCCAAGTAGCTGGGACTACAGGCGCCCGCCACAACACCTGGCCATTTTTGGTTGCAGCCGTCATTGTTGTTTGGCGGGCCCAGGCTGGATTTGAACCCGCCAGCTCAGGTGTACGTGGCTGGCACCTTAGCCCATTGAGCCACAGGCGCCGAGCCCTCTACTTTATTTTATTCATTCATTCATTCATTTATTTTGAGACAGAACCTCAAGCTGTCGCTCTGGGTAGAGTACTGTGGCATCACAGCTCACAGCAACCTCCAACTCCTGGGCTTAAGCGATTCTCTTACCTCAGCCTCCCAAGTAGCTGGAACTACAGACGCTTGCCATGACGCCCAGCCGTTTTTTGGTTGTAGTTGTCATTATTGTTTGGCAGGCCTAGGCTGGATTTGAACCCATCAGGTCTGTGGTTGGCGCATTAGCCACTTGTGATACAGGCAACGAGCCATGGTACTTATTTTAGAAAAAATTTTGTCCCTATCTGTATGTTCCTAAATATTAACAGCAAAGTGGTCTCTTCACTACCAAGATATTGTGACCTTTTAGAAATCTATAAGGCAGGCTGGGTGCAGTGGCTTATGCCTGTAAGCATAGCACTCTGGGAGGCTGAGGTGGAAGGATTGTTCAAGACCAGTAGTTCAAGACTTGAGGCCAGGCAATAATGAGACTCCCATCTCTATTAAAAATAGAAAATTAGGGTAGCACCTGTGGCTCAGTGGCTAGGGCGCCGGCCCCATATTCTGAGGGTGACAGGTTCAAACCTGATCCCAGCCAAACTGCCAAAAAAAAAAAAGAAAATTAGCTGTATTTGTGGTGCATGCCTAGTAATCCCAGCTCGTGGGAGGCTAAGGTAGGAGGATCTCCTTCATTTTTCTTTTTTGGGGTGGGGGGAACTGAGTCTCACTTTGTGTCGTTGGTAGAGTGCTATGGCATCACAGCTCGCAGCAACCTAAAATTCTTGGGCTTAAGTGATTTTCTTGCCTTAGTCTCCTAGTAGCTGGTACTACAGGTGTCCAGGCCTCCTAAACAATCACAACTACAACAAAAAAATAGCCAGCCTTTGTGGTGGGTGTCTGTAGTCCCAACTACTTGGGAGAGTGAGGCAAGAGAATTGCTTAAGGCCAAGAGCTTGAAGTTGCTGTGAGCTGTGACACTACAGCACTCTAGCACTCTACTGAGGGTGACAGAATGAGACCCTGTCTCAAAAAAAGAAAAAAAGAAAGAAAAGGTCGGTTATGTAAATCTAGCAAACATTAATTTGCATGGCTAGTTTTTAGTAAATTCCTTAGAATTGAGTACCTTGAAAGTATTTTTCCCCACCAAACTTGCATACTCTTCTCTCAATACAGTCAAAACAGTTTAACTTGGGATGGTTTAACTTGCTCATTTGATTAACATTAACCACAAACTACATTAGGTTTGTGGTTTGCATTAACTAATTGCTCGTTATTTGAATGTATATCTATGCCCTTTAAAATGACTTCTGAGGGTAATGGCTGTGGCTCAAGGAGTTAGGGCACTTGCCCCATATGCCAGAGGTGGCGGGTTCAAATCTGGCCCCCGCCAAAAAACTGCAACAACAACAAGAAAAAATAAAAGATGACTTCTGATTTAACACTTTTTTTTTTTTTGAGACAGAACCTCAAGCTGTTGCCCTGGGTAGAGTGCTATTGCATTGCAGCTCACACTAACCTTGCCTCAGCCTCCCAAGTAGCTGGGACTAGGCGCCTGCCACAATGCTTGGCTATTTTTTGGTTGCCTTTGTCAATTGTTTTTGGCAGGCCTGGGCTGGATTCGAACCCACCAGCTCTGGTGTATGTGGCTGGCGCCTTAGCCACTTGAGCTACAGGAGCCGAGCCTTGCACCCTTTTTTAGTGAAGGTCCGAGGGCTTTTTGGGATGCCACATAGAGTTTTTTTTTTTTTTTTTTTAAGAGACAGAGTCTCATTTTATTTCCCTTGGTATAGTGCTGTAGCATCACAGCTCACAGCAACCTCCAAGGATTAGGTGATTCTCTTGCCTCCCGCCTCACAAGTAGCTGGGACTACAGGTGCCTGCCACAATGCCCGGCTATTTTTTTTTTTTTTTAATTTTTTTGTTATTTTATTTTTTGAGACAGAGCCTCAAGCAGTCACCCTGGATAGAGTACTGTGACATCACAGCTCACTGCAACCTCCAATTCCTGTGCTCAAACGAGTGTCCTGCCTCTGCCTCCCAAGTAGCTGGGACTACAGGCTCCCGCCACAACACCCAGCCTGGCCATTTTTTGGTTGCAGCCGTTAGTATTGTTTGGCGGGCCAGGCTGGATTCGAACCTGCCAGCTCAGGTGTACGTGGCTGGTGCTTTAACCCGTTGAGCCAATGCTCAGCTGTTTTTGTTGTTGTTGTTGTAGTTTGTCCGAGGCTGGATTCGAACCCACCACCCTCAGTATGTGGGGCCGGCACCCTGCCCACTGAGCCATAGGTGCTGCCACCACATTTAAGATGTTATAGTGCCCCTCCTCTTTACCAACCTCTTGTAGGAGGCAGCCAGGGTCATGTGACTTTTTTGGCCAAGAAAATATGAGTAGAAATTGTGTGTGTGCCTGAGCAGAGGTTGTAAAAACTCTTTTGTGCTTGTCTCCTTGTTGCTTTGACTAAAGAAGCCTCCAGTACCAGATGATTAGGCTGCAAAATGGTGGACTCTTGCTTAACCATGTGAGAGACAGGTTTACTTTATTATGTAAATGAGGCGTAACTTGGTTCCTAAGCACACCTGTCCTTTCTAACCTCTGCTCACAGGAACCTCAAACTCCTGGGCTCATTGATCCTCTTGCCTCAGCGTTCGGAGTAGCTGAGACTATAGGCATTTACCACCATGCCCAGTTAATTTTTTCTTCTTCTTCTTTTTTTTTTTTTGGTGAGACAGAGTTTCAAGCTGTCAACCCTGGGTAGAGTGTGGCATCACAGCTAACAGCAACCTCAAACTCTTAGGCTCTCATGGGATTCTCTTGCCTCAGCCTCCAAAGTAGCTGGGACTATAGGCGCCTGCCACAATATCTGGCTATTTTTTGTTTGTTTCTTTCATTTGTCATTGTTTTAGCTGGCTCGGGTTGGGTTCAAACCTGCCAACCTTGGTGTATGAGACCATGTCCTGCCCCACTGAGCTATGGGTGCTGCCTATCTGCTTGTTTTTCTGTTTTTAGTAGAGACAGGATATCACTTTTGTGCAGTCTGGTCTCCAGCTTCTGAGCTGAAATATCCACCTGTCTTAGCCTCCCAGAATGCTAGGATTATAGACATTAGCCATGGGCGCCCAGTCACACCTTAATTTCTTTGTTTTTTTGAGACAGAGCCTCAAACTGTCACCCTGGATAGAGTGCTGTGACATCACAGCTCACAGCAACCTTCAATTCCTGGGCTCAAGCGAGTCTCTTGCCTCTGCCTCCCAAGTAGCTGGGACTATAGGCGCCTGCCACAACTTCCAGCCATTTTTTGGTTGCAGCCACCATTGTTTGACGGGCCGGGCTGGATTCGAACCTGTCATCTCAGGTGTATGTGGCTGGCGCCTTAGCCGGTTTAGCTATAGGCGCCGAGCCTTTTTTTTTTTTTTTTTTTTGATACTTAGTCTGTTGCCCCGGGATATAGTGCCATGGCATCATAGCTCACAGCAACCTCGTACTTTTGTGCTCAGGTGATCCTCTTGCTTCTGCCTCCTGAGTAGCTGGGACTACAGCCACCCACAACAACACCCAGCTAATTTTTCTACTTTTAGTAGAGATGTGGTCTCAAACTCCTGAGCTCAAGTAATCCACACACCTTGGCCTCCTAGAGTGCTAGGAACACCCCTTAATTTCTTTTTTTCTTTTTTCTTTGACCAGGGCTGGGTTTGAACCCACACCTCCGGCATATGGGGCCGGTGCCTTACTCCTTTGAGCCATAGATGCCGCCCCTCTTTTTTTTTTTTTTTGAGACAGAGCCTCAAGCTGTAGTCCTGGGTAGAGTGGTGTGCCATCATGGCTCACATCAACCTCAAACTCATGGGCTTAAGTGATGCTTTTGCCTCAGCTTCCCAAGTAGCTAGGACTGTAGGTGCCTGCCACAACGCCTGGCTATTTTGTTGTTGTAATTGTCATCATTGTTTGGCAGGCCCAGGCTGGATTCTAACCCACCAGCTCCAGTATATGTGGTGGGCACCCTAGCTGCTAAGGAGCCTGCTCTTTAACTTTTGAGCTCAGGCTATCCACCTGCCTTGGCCTCCCAGGGTGCTAGGATTACAGGTGTGAGCCTCCTGGCCCAGCCTGTATTTCCTTCTTCCCTTCCCTTCCTTTCCCTTCCCTTCCCTTCCCTTCCCTTCCCTTCCCTTCCCTTCCCTCCCCTCCCCTCCCCTCCCCTCCCCTCCCCTCCCTTCCCTTTTTTTTTTTTTTTTTTTAAAGAAAAACCAACTTTATTTTTTGAGACAGAGCATCAAGCTGTCATCCTGGATAGAGTGCCGTGGCATCACAGCAACCTCCAATTCCTGGACTCAAGCGAGTCTTTTTTGGTTGCAGGTGTCGTTGTTTGGCGGGCCCGGGCTGGATTCGAACCCGCCAGCTCAGGTGTACATGGCTGGTGCCTTAGCCTGTTGAGTCACAGGCACCGAGCCTGAATGTTAATTTTTTTGCTTTATTATGCGTACCTGTACTTAGATATTTTGCAAGCATCTACAAAGTAGTAGTCATTATGTGATAAAGCTCAATGTGAGGAGAAGGATGGTACCATTTTATTGAAAAGTATAGCTCTTACACTGCCACTTCTAATTCAAGGATAGATCTACTTCCCTTTTTGAAGGAGTGCTCTTATTTAACACAATTATTCCAGCCCAAGCAAGAGCGAGACACCCTCTCTATTAAAAATGGAAAAATTAGTTGGGAATGCCCCAGCTGTTCAGGAGGCTGAGGCAGGCTGATCACTTCAACCCAGAAGTTTGAGGCTGCTGTGAGCTAGGCTGATGGCATGGCACTCTAGCTTGGGCAATAAAGTAAGACTCTGCATCAAAAAAAATTACAATTATTATATTACCTTATCCTAGGGAAATAAAGACTTCACATATTATTCTAGTTATATGCATATAAAACATTTTTGTAGATTCCAAACTAAGAATTTCAACCATTCATGCCTCATAACTAGTAAGTGGTCTGGGGACATTTTTACTGAAGTGATTTTTATAGTGACCTAGAGATAAATTTTACAGAATTTTACAATTTACAAAGGTTAAAGGTATTCTACTTTTCTTCTTGACTTTTCCCAGGTTAATTCTGAGTCACCACTAAGGTAACTTTGAAGTTCTTTCCATTTGACATAGTGTTGGAAGCCTGCCTTTGGATAAACCAGAGGTAAATTTATTGTCTTAGATCTCATCTTGGATTTTTTTTTTTTTTTTGAGAGAAGTCTCACTTAGTCACCCTGGGTAGAGTGCTGTGGTGTCACAGCTCACAGCAACCTCAAAGTCTTGGGCTTTTAAACAATTCTCTTGTCTCAGCCTTGTGAGTAGCTGGGGCAACAGGCCCCCACCACAATGCCCGGCTATTTTTGGGGGGCGGGGGGGGGTTGTAATTGTCATTTTTGTTTAACTGGCCTGGGATGGATTTGAACCCGCCAGCTCCAGTGTATGTGACTGGTGCCCTAGCCCTTCTGAGGTAGAGGTGCGGAGCCTAGATGCCATAATCTTGTTAACTGAAAATATTATCTGTGTAGGCACTTTGCTTAACTATGGTAACATAGGACGTCTATATTAAAATTTCCTTTAAGACTTCAACACACCTTAGCTCTTTAAAAATGAGTCTTTCTGTTTCAGAGACATCTTTAGGGATGGATATAATTTCCCAGTAAATAAAACAGGCTTCAGAAACAGGGCCTGTTGAAATTACCCAGAAATGACTATAGAATCTAGAAAAGCCCTTAAACAGGTTTCATTTGCTTAGGACATATCTAGTCATGGCCACTAAAATAGATAGATCTTAGTCTCTAGCATTGCTCATTTTATTCCTTATTAAATATTTGTGTACTTTTTGCTTTATCAGATACTATGCTCTTCTGGAAATATAGATGTAAAGGTACAGTTTATGCCCTTTTGGATGTTAATTTGTGGTATTTGATGAACTTTTATTGATACTCAGTACAGAGAAATGTGAACATGGATGGGAGAACACAGAAGGCTTTGCATGTTAAAACATGGATTTGCTACAGAGGAATGAATAGATGCCTAGGCAAAGAGGGATGGTAATTGTCTAATTGATTATGGGAGTCTTAACTGGTAGAACCATTTTAAGATCATGTTTGATGCTGTGACCTTTTGTTCTCTTGGTTTGATTATCTTTTTTTTTTTTTTTTTTTCTTGAGACATAGTCTTACTTTGTCACCCTTGATAGAGTGCTGTAGCATCATAGCTCACAGTAACCTTAAACTCTTGGGCTCAAATGATTCTTTTGCCTCGGCCTCCCAAATAGTTGGGACTACAGGCCCCTACCATAACACCCATGAATATTTTAGAGATGAGGTCTCATTCTGGCTCAGGTTGGTCTTGAGGGATCCTCAAACTACGGCCCGCGAGCAACATTCATTGGTGTGAATTGTGTTTGTTCCCATTTTGTTTTTTACTTCAAAATAAGATGTGCAGTGTGTATAGGAATTTGTTCATGGTTTTTTTTTTAAACTTTAGTCCAGCCCTCCAACTGTCTAAGGGACAGTGAATTGGCTCCTATTTAATTAAAAAGTTTGAGGACACCTGGTCTTGAAATCTTGAGCTCAGGCAGTCCACCTGCCTTGGCCTCCCAAGTGCTAGGATTATAGCCACTGCACCTGGAGGTTTGATTATCTTGAGGGTTTCTTTTTTTTAATTTGAGACAGAGTCCCACTATGTCACCCTCTGTAGAGTGCTGTGGCATCACAGCTCACAGCAACCTCAAACTCTTGGGCTTACGTGATTTTCTTGACTCAGTCTCCCAAGGAGCTGGGACTACAGGCACTTGCAACAACACTGGCTACTTTTTGGTTGTAGTTGTCATTGTATAGCAGGCCCAGGCTGGGTTCAACCCCTCCAGCCTCGGTGAATGTGGCCAGCTCCGTACTCACTGAGCTAGGGAAGCTGAGCCTATCTTCAGTATTTTTGGGGGGAGGGAGGGGGAGACGTTGTCTCACTCTCTTGTCCTAGGCTAGAGTGCACTGGTATAAAGCAACCTCAAACTCCTGAGCTCAAGCGATCCTTTTGTTTCAGCCTCCCTGAGTACCTGGGATTACAGGTGTGCACCACCATGTCCAGGTAGTTTTTTCTATTTTTAGTAGAGATGGGGGTCTTGCTCTTGCTCAGCTGGTCTTGAATTCCTGAGCACAAGCAATCCACCTGCTTTGCCCAGAGTGGTAGTATTACAGGTGTAAGCCACCTTTCCTAGCTCGTCATCAGTATTCTTGGACTGAAAAATTTGTTTCTTGTGCATTCTTCTTGGGAAATAAAGTCACGTGTTGTGGTTAAGAGCTCATGTTCTTAAGTTATATTATCTGGGTTTGAATTTGTGTTTACTATTGTGTGACTTTAGACAAATTGCTCTTAGCTTCAGTTTTCTGTCTTTAAAAATCAGGATTAGGTGGTAAAACAGCTGGCAAACATTTTCCCATGTGGTTGAGAGGTTTGGGTTATGACCCTGTAAGCTTTGGTGCAGGATACATTAATTCTGTAAACCAGTACAGACCTGGGTCATTTTTCCCATGACTGATTCTGAGAACAGTTTGTTTCCTTTCCAACCCAGAATCTCATTAGGAACTATCAAATTGAGCCTTGTGGTGACTTTAACAGTCTTGATGGGTGGAGACCTATCCCCTTTTTAGATTTTGTACTCTGTCTTTATGAGAGATTATTTAAAGTCAGCAGAGACTTGTGTTTTATCAGTTGTCAGGGATAACTTTGGGATACTCAAGCTTACTGGTATTTTGGTGTAGAAATATTAGGAACATGAAAGCAAGCTTTTTGGAGATAATGTTCTGAAAAAAATGTGTTATGAGCAGTAATAAACCACAATTTAAAACATTAAACTTGTCTATTTGATAAGATTATTGAAATCACTTACTTTGCATCTGTTCAGAAGGATCTCTGTGCTGGTGAATTTACATAAATACTCAAATCCAAGGAAATATGATTAAACCAAAACAGAACTCTGGAGTAGTCATGTTGCCTGGATTATAATCCACTGACTTTGCAATCTTGAGTAAGTTTGGCCTCCATGTTCTTTCCTCATCATGAATGGTCAAAGATCTGTTGAGAAGATTAAATATAGGGCGGTGCTTGTGGTTCATTGGGCAGGACGATGGCCCCATATACTGAAGGTGGTGGGTTTAAACTGGGCCCTGGTCAAACTGCAACAAAAAATAGCTGGGTGTTGTGGCAGGCACCTATAGTCCCAGCTACTGGGGAGGCTGAGGCAAGAGAATCGCCTAAGCCCAGGAGTTGGAGGTTGCTGTGAGCTGTGACTCCAAGGCACTACACCAAAGGCGATAAATTGAGACTTTGTCTCTAAAAAGAAAAAAAAGAGAAGATTAAATATATTAATACATGCAAACCATTTGGAACAATGCCTGACATGGGGCATTTTGTGAATGAGTTTGTTGAATGAATGTAAATACTTCAAAGAGCCCAATCAGGAAACAAAGCTGAATTTTAAAGTCAAGGTGGAAATGTTTGACTCTCTTGCCAGTAACAAACAAAGATATCATAGATGCAAGCTGGTTTCCTGTTATGGATGTCTAACTAGGCTATTATCACACAAAGGAAAATGATGCTGAGATGCACTTAGTGTTTGATTGATGGGTTTCCTCTGTTTTTTTTTTTCCTTGAGACAGAGCCTCACTTTGTCTTCTTTGGTAGAATGCTGTGGCATCACAGGTCACAGCAGGAAGCTTAAACTGTTAGACTTAAGTGATTCTCTTGCCTCAGTCTCCCAAGTAGCTGGAACTACAGGCACCCGCCACATTGTCTGGGGTTTTTTTCTTTCTTTCTTTTTTTTTTGGTTGGTGTTGTAGTTGTTTAGCAGGCCCAGGCTGGACTCAAGCCTGCCAGCCTCAGTGCATCTGGCTGGCACCCGACCCACTGAGTTACAGGTGCCGATCCTTTTTTTTTTTTTTTGAGACAGAGTCTCACTATGTTGACCTCTGTAGAGTGTAGTGACATCACAGCTCACAGCAACCTCAAACTCTTGGACTTAAGGAATTCTCTTGCCTCAGCCTCCCAAGTAGCTGGGATTACAGGTACTCGCCACAACGCCTGGCTAGTTTTGTTGCTGTTGCAGTTGTCATTGTTGTTCAGCAGGCCCAGGCTGGATTTGAACCCACAAGCCTCAGAGCATGTGGCTGGTGCTGTAACCACTGTGCTACGGGCACTGAGTCATGTGTTCCCTCTTTTTTAAAGAAATCTTGCTTTGTTGCCTAAGTTAGCCTCCAACTCCTAGGCTCAAACCATCCACCTGAGTAGCTGGGATTATGAGTGTGTGCTCCCCGCTAATATGCCCTTTGACTTGTTGGGATCCTGTGTTTCAGAGTTTATACAACAGGGATGATTTTTAATTCCATTGTTCCCAAATTATCAAAAGTCCCGGAAATTATACTTCAGTACCCATCTTTCAATACCACTACCAGCATCAAGTAGTGATTCAGTGATTCAACCCTTGAAGTTTCTGGTTCATAAGTTATGGTTATAACCTCTGCAAACACAAGATAGCCTTTCTCCACCCCGGAAAGGCTTAGGTCACATTGATAAGTACTTCTTGCAAGCTAGATAAGGCAGCTGAAGTCTATATATAATCCTAGCATTGTGAGAGGCTGAGGAAGGAGGATTTAATTGAGCATAGGAGTTTGAGACCATCATGAGTTTGAACAAGATGTAAAAAATTGACCGGGTGTGGTGGGACGTGTCTGTAGTACCAGCTTCTTTGGAGTCTGAGGCAGGAAGATCACTCGAGCCCAGGAGTTTGAGATTGCAGTGAGCTATGATGACACATATGCACTCTTGCCCCAGTGACAGCACAAGACTCTCTCTCAGAAAAGCTGCAAAGATGATTTCATGAAATGCTAGTTGTTTTCAGGAATTTTATGTGAACTTACTAGTTGCTATTGATACTCTATTGATAGAGATTTTTGAGGATATGGTTGGTCTAGAGCAGTGATTTTCAGCCAGTGTGTATGGCACACTGGTGTACTGTGAGAGGATCTTAGGTGTGTTGTCAAAATTTCAAATATCATTAATTCAATTATTGTGTTTTTTTCCTTTCTTTTTTTTGAGACAGCCTCAAGCTGTCACCCTGGATAGAATGCTGTAGCATCACAGCTCACCGCAACCTCCAATTCCTAGGCTTAAGTGAGTCTCCTGCCTCTGCCTCCCAAGTAGCTAGGACTATAGGTGCCTGCCACAACGCTCGGCCATTTTTTGGTTGTAGCTGTCATTGTTGTTTGGCTGGCCCGGCTGGATTCGAACCCGTCAGCTCAGGCGTACGTGGCTGGCGGCCTTAGTCTGTTGAGCCACAGGCGCAGAGCCCCTTTTTTTTTGTTTTTGAGACAGAGCCTCAAGCTATTGCCCTGGGTAGAGTGCTGTGGCATCCCAGGTCAAGCTACCTCTAACTCTTGGGCTTAAGCGATTCTCTCGCCTTAGCCTCCCAAGTAGCTGGGAGTATAGGCGCCCGCCATAACGCTTGGCTACTTTTTGGTTCTAGTTACTGTTGTTTGGCAGGCCCAAGCTGAATTCGAACCTGCCACAACTGTGGTGTATCTGGTGGCGTCCTAGCTGCTTGAGCTACAGGTGCCAAGCCAATTCATTTATTTTTGAAAGAAGTTCAAAGCATAGTAAGTTGTAACTATTTAAATTGCACATGAATTTTGTGGTCACACACATATATATATATACACACTCTTTTTTTGATCAACATAATTTAAGTGTGCTGCAGTAGTCTAACTGTAGTTTAACTATAGGTTCAGGTAGGCTTTGAGATAAAAAAGAGTTTTGGGTAAATCAGACCCTTCCCGTAAAGTTCCAGGGCCTATTACAGTTATTGTTAGGTTTCTGTTGCTGGTGGTAAAAGGATAAGGATGACACCAATGTTAGGAGTGTGCTTCATAATACTTACGATTTGTACAAATTGGTGCAAGACACTGGTTTAGGGGGATTAAGAAGCTGTCTCTTGACTCATATTATTGCTGTCCCTTAATCTACTTAAGTATTAAAGAAATTCATGAAGATGAGGGGCTAAGAAGAGTCAGTTGGGATTTGAGAAATGAACAACTACTACATATCAGTAATAAAATACAAATACTTCAAATAATTGGCAAGGTACCTGAATAGCCATTTCTCCAAAGAACATATACAAATAGCTAATAAACAAATGGAAGATATACTAAGTACCATTAGCCATCAAGGAAATGCAAATTAAACCCACTTATACTCACTAGGTTGACAAGTTTGGAAAATATATTTGTTGGTTCAGCACCCGTAGCTCAGTGGTTATGGCACCAGCCACAGACACTCAGGCTGGTGGGTTCGAACCTGGCCCAGGCCAGCTAAACAAAGACAACTCCAACAAAAAAATAGCCAGGTGTTGTAGCGAGTGCCTGTAGTCTCAGCTACTCGTAGGCTGAGGCAAGAGAATCGCCTAAGCCCAGGAGTTGGAGGTTGCTGTGAGCTGTGTGACGCCATGGCACTCTCAGGGTGCTAAAGTGAGACTCTGTCTTTATAAACAAAACAAAAAAAAAGAGCCGGGCGTTGTGGTGGGTACCTGTAGTCACAGCTATTTGGGAGGCTGAGGCAAGAGAATCACTTAAGCCCAAGAGTTGTGAGGTGTGACGCCTTGGCACTCTACTGAAGGTGACACAATCAGAGTGTCTCCCAAAAAAAAAAAAAATATATATATATATATATATATATATATATCTTTTCATGAGAGTGTGGAGTGATTAGAATCCTCCTATATTGCTGGTAGGAATGTAAAAATGATAGCAGCCCCTATAGTTTGGCATGTCCTTCTTCAAAGACCTGAGGTTAACATATGACCCTGAAGTTCCTCTTAGTTATATATGCTCATGAGGATTGAGCATATATTTATACAAAAAATAATATTGCAAAACTGTCATAGCAGCCTTATTTATAATAGGCCTCAAGTGGAAACAACCCAAATGAATGGATTTAAAAAGTATATCATAAACATACAGTATATTAATATCTGCTATGCTTTGGATGAGCCCTGAAGGTATGCCAGCCAGAAGCCAAGAGGTGATATATTATATAGTTTCATTTATAGACATTTTATTATACTTCTGCAGATAATTTTTCTTACTTTAACAAATTGAAGATTGGAGCTGTTTTTCTACCAGCATGTTCTTACCACTTCATGTCTATGTTTACGTTTTGGTAATTCTCACAATCTTTCTTTTCTTTTTCTTTCTTTTTTTTTTTTGAGACAGCCTCAAGCTGTCACCCTGGATAGAGTGCTATGGCATTACAGCTCACAGCAACCTCCAACTCCTGGGCTCAGGCGATCCTCTTGCCTCTGCCTCCCAAGTAGCTGGGACTACAGGCGCCCACTGCAATACCCAGCTATTTTTTGGTTGCAGCCATCATTGTTGTTTGGCGGGCCCAGGCTGGATTTGAACCCGTCAGCTCAGGTGTACGTGGCTGGCACCTTAGCTGCTTGAGCCACAGGCGCCGAGCCAACAATATCTCAAACTGCTTTCTTTTTTTTTTTTTTTTTTTTTTGTAGAGACAGAGTCTCACTTTTATCGCCCTGGGTAGAGTGCCGTGGCGTCACACTGCTCACAGCAACCTCCAGCTCCTGGGCTTAAGCGATTCTCTTGCCTCAGCCTCCCGAGTAGCTG
>CAUYON010143333.1:0-22020 GCA_963573935.1 Arctocebus calabarensis | reverse complement strand
TGGCATCACAGCTCACAGCAACCTCCAATTCCTGGGCTCAAGCGAGTCTCCTGCCTCTGCCTCCCAAGTAGCTGGGACTACAGGCGCCCACCACAATGCCCGGCCATTTTTTGGTTGCAGCCACCATTGTTGTTTGGCGGGTCCAGGCTGGATACGAACCCGCGAGCTCAGGTGTACATGGCTGGCGCCTTAGCCCGTTGAGCCACAGGCGCCGAGCCAGACCACAGTGGTATTAGTAAGCAGTCAGGGAGCAAGAGGGGAGCCTTTTTTGTTCAGGGAAAGATGGAAAAGATTGTTTATAACTTGATCCTTGAGAGTAAACCATTAACATTTAAAGAATCTGGATGAAGGAGGGAAATGATATGGGAAGTTTTGGGGTCTAAAATTATTTCAGTATAAAAACATAAAAATGGTTTTTGCAATAAATGATTTAAATCTTAAGTTCTTTGGTTTTTAAAAATTTGGCAAATCTGGACATGGTGGTGTGCACCTGTAGTCCCAGCTTAACTTGGAAGGCTGGGTGGGAGGATCACTTGGAGTGAGACCCTGTCTCCAATAAACACACAAACAAACAAACAAATAAATAAATAGTTGATGAGTATGACAAGGAGGCTTAACATGCCCTGACTTCCCTTTTTGTTATGCCCTTGCAGCAGACTTCTTGTTTCACCAGCTCCCAGGCTTGGAGGGACCCTGAATCTCATTTAAGAGATCAACCAGACCAAGTGGAAGCAGCTTGCAGTGGGCACTGAGAAGTGCCCTTTAGAACTATCCAAGATGCTACCAGGCTAGAGGGGTCCACCAGAGAAGGAAGGAGGAGACCTGAAGCATAGGTGCTGCTCGGGGCAATGATGCAGGGTTATGTGAGAACTGAGAACAGAGCAAGGTTTGGTAAATGACAAAAGGGCCTATCATTTCCAGAGCCTGCTGAATTAGGAATTGTCATCTCTTGGGCAGATTCATCTCGTAAGAACCTTACAAAACACTTTCACAGACCTTTATTCATCAGAATATGGAATTGAGGCGAGGTGGGTGATGTTATTCCCTTCTTACAGAAGAGAATAGCAAAGCCCAAGGAGATGATGCTGTTGGCCCAAGGACACAACCTATAAATGGCAAAACCAGAATTTCAACCTAGGTTCCTTCCTTCTGAAGCAGATGCCATTTCAGTGAAGATCATGTTCAGTAGTAGCAAGATAATGGCCTGGGCGAAGGTCAGGGTGGGTATTGTCCCTGGCATTTCCCTTACATGGACCATACTGTAGGCCTGTGGGTTTTGTCTTATTCTGGTTGTCGGCAAATTCCCCTCCATTTTACAGCTCTGTAGGCCTTGCTGCTATGGACTGTTCTGAGTTGTGGTGGGGCCAACCTATTGCTGCCACACCTAGATGTTGGGCCTCCTCATGAATCATAGACTGCTAATGCTAACTTCCTATAAGAACCCCCAGAGATTTCTCGCGGCACAGTTCTGACCTACTTTTGTTTGGTTGAGCTGCAGGGGGCACTGTCTGCAACTCTATCAGCTTGTGCCCTGAGGGGAAATGAGCTCAACTAAGTAGGCAGGTCCCAGTGAGGCCTTTCTACAGTACCATTATTAATCTCAAAAAAAATATGAACTTAGATCTCTCTGCCCTATTTTCGTCTGTGTTGATGTTCAGGACAGAGGATCACACAGGGTGATGCCTTTACTGCTAAATTAAAAGGCTAGATTCCCTGTAGCCAAGAAGCCTCTCTTTTCCTCTGTGTCTTGTCCTCCTCCCACCTTCCAAAGATTGTGTATGGCATTGGTTCATAGGAGGGCAGGAGTGTGTTATAAGTTTGTTTTCTTAACCTCTGCTTTTTCTTGGAACAGAGCAGCACTTTCCAGAGGTGATGCTGGGGGAAGAATTTCTTAGCCTAAGTCTGGACCAGGTATGCAGCTTGATATCCAGTGATAAACTGACCGTTTCTTCGGAAGAGAAGGTATGGAATGACTCTTTGGTGATACAGGAGCCTCACTTGTCAGGTGGTCATGGGAGGGACTTGTGGTTTGGTAAGATCTGTTTTTTTCTTTATAAAAAGTCCTTTTAAACTTAAAAAACCAGAGAAAACCAAACCAACCCCCACTTTCAACTCAAAAATAAATAAAAATACTGGTCCTTGGCCACTCTCTTCTGGACTCTTTATTTTATTTTTTATTTTTTGAGACAGAGTCTCACTTTGTCACCCCCTATAGAGTGCTGTAGCTGTCATACCTCATAGCAACCTCTAACTCTTGGGCTCAGGTGATTCTCTTGCCTCAGCCTCCCTAGTAGCTGGGACTACAGGTGCCTGCTGCAACATCCAGCTGCTTTTAGAGATGAGGTTTCACTGTAGCTCAGGCTGGTCTCAAACTCATGAGCTCAGGCGATCCAACCATCTGGACTTCTCAAAAATGCTGGGATTACAGGCATGAGCCACCCAACATGCCCGGCCCCTTCTGGACTCTTGAAAGAAGAAATTATAGTGATGATGATGATGATGACAAAGCTTTCTCTATTTACTGAATATTTACAGTTTGTCCAACACTGTGCTAAATGCTTTATGTTCTTCAATTTATCCACCCTTCACTATAGACCTGTGAGGAAGGCATTTGCTGTTGTTCCAGGATTACAGAAGAGGAAACTATTCAGATTCCTTTTCTCCCAGGAAGAGTTTCTTTACTTAGGGATATGTAAATAGGGAAAATAACATAAGCTTTAGTGTTGGCCAGCAGGGTCCAAATTTCATCATTAGTATTTATGAATTAGTTGTGTGACCTTGAGCAAGTACTTGGCCTTTCCTCTTGTGTTTCATTTGTAAAGTGGGGATAATAGTATTAGAACATAGTCCACAGGACAATTAATTGGGATATTGTATGTAAAATGGCCAGTATAGTACTTGGTACCCAATAGGAGTACAGTGTTAGCTCAGTTTATCATTGACCCTGCACCTGGAATTAATTCCTTTCTCCTCCTTTTTGCTTCCCTCCGCGGTCTCCTTTTTCTTGTATGAGGTTAGTTCTGAGCTGGTTTTCCTCCCATAGGCAACTGAGAGTTCCCTGATGGTAGAGACTGTATTCACTTCTGTATACTCAAAGAGGTCCTTGAATTGTCTTAGTCCACTCTTAGCACCCAGCCTTGAGGTACTGTCCTGAGGGAATATGCAACAAAAATCCTTGAAAAAGAATTTATATCAGAGATGAAACTGTATCTACATGTTCATAGAGTAGGGTAAAATTCACAATCCCTTGCCTGGCATCTTGGATAAGTTTGATCAAAAAGAAATCAGTCATCAGACTCCGAGATGTCTGATGGATCCCTAGACAGTGACTGGCACAACAAACTGGATTCTTCATAGGCTCAGGGACACTTCTGCTACTTTAACTCTAATGTGAATAGTACCTCTAGAGAAAAAGATGCCTCAGGCCAGGCCAGTGGCTCATTTGTGCATTAGACTCAGAAACTGAGAGGATGCCCTTGTTTCTTGCGAGGCATACTTACTGCCTTCTCTGGATTTTGCTGCCACATTGGTATAATGAGGTGGAGAACCTTGCACTCTTGGGCCACATGTGGCCTTTCTGGATCCTTGAGTGTGGCCCTTTGACCAAATCCAAATTTTACAGAACAAATCCTTTTAATAAAGAGATACTTTCTGTGAAGTTTGGATTTGGCCCAGGGTCAGCACTTGGGGATCTGGAAGGCCACATGTGGCCTTGAGATTGCAAGCTCTCTACCCTTACAGTTGATTGACTGTGTGAATGTTGAGATAGCTGGTCATTTTGGAGTCTACTTAAGCATGTTCGCAAGTGTAGACAGAGAACATGGAAACAGCAGGCATATAAACAGAAGGATTTGGATTGATTTGGGAATGTTTCGGTTGAAGGTAGGGGAACCTTTTTACTTAGAATTCATGATGGCCCATCCTGCTCTGACATCATCAAACTCATCAAATGAGGGCTTATCTGTGCTTGCTGTGTCAAGTGGGGTGGATTGTTAGTGGAGAGGCATTATGGTGCCCTGAAAACCACTTGGAGCTTGGACTCAGACATTCTTGGTTCTAGTCTTTGCTTACTGGCTATCTGATCTTGAGAAGCCACTGGTCTCTTTGAATCTTAGTTTCCTCAAATGTAGAGTTGTGACAAGTCTTAGAGATGGTGTAAAACACTAATACAGTGTTTGGCAGGTGCTCAGTAAGTGGCAGTTATTGTAATTGACATGATACTTTATTTTGAGGTACCATTAGTAATGACAATGGTATCAATTTTGCTATTGATAATAGCATGATACACCTTTGAATTAATTGTATCTTCTCAGAAACAAAGAAACAAGACTTTATATACACTTAAAAAATTGTCTATAGTGGCTTTCATTAGTTTATATGCTTACATATAGGTTGCTTTTTTTTTTTTGTCTAACCAGCATTTGGAATATAGGTATTTTTCAAATTAACGATGTTCTGTATCATATTTCCTTTTTAGAAATAATGTGTTACTTCAGAATTATATGCTGCTTTTCATAAAGTTGATTACTTGTTATCTTGATCCCTTTAGTACATTTTAGCTTGGCAGTGTCAATTTTGAGGTTTATCAAAGAATGGTGGAGTTTGGTCAACATTTTCTTTTTGGCTAAACTCATATTTCCCCTTAATTGATTATAAATTGCTAGAAGTTAAATAGCTGAAAGCTTCTGATAATTGGATGTTTTTCATTTGAATGCTAGTCCTTCAGGCTTTGAAAATTCTGTGTCAGTTCCAGGAGACTTAGTGATTTTTCCTCCCTTTAATTGCATTTTGTGTGATAAGCAATCTCTTGCATACATAATAGCCTTTCCTTTCAGTACTGTTTTATAGTGGAATTTTTTAATGTATTTGAAGTAATATTAGGGACCTTAAGTTAAAATTCAACTGCACATCATGTTACTTTGCAGAAAACTTAATTGAGTTGGTAAATCAAATACTTGTGTTCAGATAAATCCACTCTTTGAACAGCAATATCACTATATTATGACTTTACTCTCCATCTGCAGCTCATAAGTTCTTTCAACATATAAGTTTTGTAAATGTAGCCAGAGCTGGGCATAGTAGCTTATGCTTATAATATCAATACTTTGGGAAGCTGAGGAAGGAGAATCATTTGAGCCCAGGAGCTTCTGCACAGCTAAGGAAGTAATCATCTGAGCAAACAGACAATCTCCAGAATGGGAGAAAATATCCAAAAACTATACATTTGATAAAGTGCTATTAACTGGAAACTATAAAGAACTCAAACAAATCAGCAAGAAGAAAACAACCCCATTAAAAGGGCAAAAGACATGAACAGAAGCTTTTAAAAAAAATAGACCAATGGCCAATAAACTTATGAAAAAATGCTAAATAGTCACTAGTTATCAGAGAAAGGCAAATTAAAACCAAAATGAGAGCCTGTGGCTCAACGGGCTAAGGCTCCAGCCACGTACACCTAAGCAGGCGGGTTTGAATCCAGCCCAGGCCCGCCAAACAACAATGACGGCTGCAACCAAAAAATGGCCGGGTGTTGTGGCCTGTAGTCCCAGCTACTTGGGAGGCGGAGGCAAGAGACTCGCTTGAGCCCAGGAATTGGAGGTTGCTGTGAGCTGTGATGCCACGGCTGACATCCAGGGTGACAGCTTGAGGCTCTGTCTCAAAAAAAACAAAAACCCACAATGAGATATTACCTTACCCCTATTAGATTGGCTTGCATGCATTCCTGTGAAATATTATTGCGGCTTTTCTGAGACAAGCTCTGAGTGAGTACTAATGGAGAAATGTCCTGCCTTTCAGATACAGGTCAGGAATAAATTAAGTCTCTAAAAAATTTAATGTTGAATACATGTTATAATGGGAACTATAGGTTGGTTTCTCTTTGTATTATCACATTTTTAAATGTGTTGTTGTCTCCTAAAATTCTATCTTGGGGGCCAAATTCTAATATCTTATCTTGTGGGAGGGACTGGGCCCTTGTCTCCCAAGATCATTAGCATTGCAAAGTGGTTATGGGATAGAGGCTGGAAAGTCTCAGCCAATAGTCTGGGCTTGAGGCACTGCTGCTGAAGCATTATCTAGCAACCTAGTAGTTGTACTCTACTGCCTCTGCTGAGCTGTTGGCAGCCCCGCCATATTCTGAGGTTAATAGATAGAGTTGCCAGCTTCTTAGCAGCAAAGGATGAACAGGCCTGGGCTCCTGCCTCCGTGTTATTCTTTTTACTCTTCTTCTTTGGAGAGTGCACTTAATAACCACCTATGCACAGAAGACCAAAGTCTACCATGACTACTCACTGTTCTACATTTCACATCATTTTTTTGTTAATAGTTGCATATGAAAGGGATGATTTGTTTTCGTATGTCCCCAACACCCCCCTCTCGCCACTGGTTTACAAGAAAATGTAAAGTTTGTATTGAAGTACATTCATAGAGAAGTAAATAAATAAAAATTATGCCGTTCAACTTTTTACAAAGAAAACACTCACATGAAGAAACATAGCCCACGATTTCCTTCCAGTTACTATTTACTACCCTGGGGAGGATACTTACCTTCTTCTTATACCTAAGATGAGTTTTACCAGTATTTGAACTTTATATAAATGGAATAATGGTATGTGTGTGCCTTTGTTTTTGACTTTGTTTGCCCAGCATACCATTCAGCATATTCTTTCTTTTTTTTTTATTGAGACAGAGCCTCAAGCTGTTACCCTAGACAGAGTGCCGTGACATCACAGCTCACAGCAACCTCCAATTCCTGAGCTCAAGCAAGTCTCCCACCTCTGCCTCCCAAGCAGCTGGGACCATAGGCGCCCACCACAATGCCCGGCCATTTTTTGGTTGCAGCTGTCATTGTTGTTTGGCGGGCCAGGCTGGATTCGTACCCGCCAGCTCAAGTGTACGTGGCTGGAGCTCCAGCCCGTTGAGCCACAGGCACCGAGCCCAGCATATTATTTCTATTCCTTACAATAACTTGCACGGTAAAAATTATTATTTCCATTTTACAGAAGAAGAAACTAAGGCCCAGAGAGATGATGCAGCTTTTGTTTGTTTGTTTGCAGTTTTTGGCCAGGGCCAGGTTTGAACCCTCCACCTCTGATGTACAGGGCTGGCGTCCTACTCCTCTGAGCTACAGGCATCGCCCAGTGATGCAGCTTATTAACAAAAGATAGGGCAATGATTTGAAGTGGAGTGTGTTTGCTTCTCAGCCCCTGCTCTTTATTAATATCCTCCCACCCTGGCAGGAGGATTCAGAGATGAGTGACACCTACTAGTCATTGCTGTTAAAGAACTCATGGTCTGGTAGGCAGACTCAAAACATGTCATAGTAAATGGCCAAGCGAAGTAATTGCCTATAGTCAAAATTCAAAGAAAGTACCCTTAGAATATTTTATTCCTGCTTGTTGGATGGAGAAGCCATCATGAAATAGGGAATATTTGAGCCAAAAGTTAGAAAATGAAAGTAGGATTTTTCAAGGCCATTCAGGTTGGAGTAATGGTGGGAATAAAGACATGGAAATTTGGAGCAATACTGTACCTGGGGGGAAGGTAACCTTTGTGGTGAGAATCAAGGACTTTTGACAGGGTGGGTAGTGGGATATGAGACTGGGAATGGTGTGGGACCTGTAAGAGAATTAAAGAGAACTTTTTTCTTTAGGTCAGCATTTACCTAGCTGTGTCCCCTATAGCAGCAGTTTGCAAGATGTTTATAGGTGTTTGGGTTTTTTAAAAAAAATGTTCTCAGGTCAGATACGTTCTAAGCAAAGTAACCAGGTTTCTTTACTGAAAGGGCTTGCCAGAGGTTTTATATGGTAATGAGCTTTTTGAATCTTTTAAGGGGATTTGGGAATACAGTGTGATATGTTCCCAGGCTTATTTGACCCTCGAGCCCCTGAACTATAGGATGCAAAATTCTAGTATTTTTAGGTATACATCATGGGGAAGAGTCTTCAGGCAGTCTTTCTTTGGTCATCCTCAATATTCTACTCATTATTGCATCTATTTATATTTCTTTTGGCAATTCAATTCCTTAGTGACTTATAATTTTTGATTGTGACTTGATCTCAAAGGGTTTCATACTCATTGGAGTCTAGGTTGCCCTGGACTTTGGAAGTGCCCCAATGGGGTTGGGTTTACTGGCTTGGAAATGATTTTTGTGTTACTTTTCATTTTGGTTGTCCCCTCTACCCAAGGATAATGTGAGTTCAAACCCTACATTTGTATGTGTCATGAGCCTGGGGTTCAGATTTTTTGAAGGTGTAGACTTTCCTGCTCTCTCTTCCCAATCCCCTAACATTCCTCAGCCTACAGGAGATGGCAAGCTTCCTTCCGCTTTCTCATAGCAGATGGGCGGTTTATCTAATCCTAGTTTTATAGCTAGTGGAAAACACCTCACAAAGAACTCGTGGGCTAGACATGCTAACTGATGGGACACCAGTCCCCAGCCATTAAAGCCCATATCTGAATTGTCTGTGTGAGCTATTTTGGCTTCAGCTTCCATTCAGCTCCCTGGCTTAAATTCCTTCCTATTTAAAACACTCAGGCTAAAAGATGAATGCAACTGTCTTTTTAATGTGAGTCCCTTCTTTTTTCTTGCTTTTGAGTATGGCAAAAATGTTAATTTTTTTGTAATACATAATTTAAAAATATTTGGAGCTTATAGGAAAAGATTCCTTCCAAGGTAGTACAGTCTACCATGTTTACTGGGAGACATCCTTCATCCCTATGTCATCCTGTGCTTATTACAGGATTGATGCCACTGAAGCAGTCTCTCAGCTTTCAGGCCTTTGTGTCAACCCATTGTGCTCCAGTCTTTTTTCCTTATTCTTTTTTTTTTTTTTTTTTTTGAGACAGAGCTTCAAGCTGTCACCCTGGGTAGAGTGCTGTGGCATCACCACTCACAGCAATCTTCAGCTCTTGGGCTTAAGTGATTCTCTTCCCTCAGTCTCCCAAGTAGCTGGGACCACAGGCGCCCGCCACAATGCACAGCTAATTTTTGGTTGTAGTTGTCATTGTTGTTTGGCAGGCCTAGGCTGGATTTGAACCTGCCAGCTCTGGTGTATGTGGCTGGCACCCTAACCACTGAGCTACAGGTGCCGAGCTATCTTTTCCTTATTCTTCACAGAATCATAGTGAAAACCTTTTTTACTGTTTATAGGCAGTAGCAGAAAGCTGAAGAAGTATTTTCAGAGTAGGTGATATCACTGTTTTGTTTTTTCTTCAGAAAAACAAAAAAAAAGTCAGATATTTGGCAATATGCTATTGCAGGAAAAGAACTATACATTCCTTCATGCTTTTATTAATTTATTCTCTCAAGGAATGTATATAGAATGCTTTCTACATGGAAGATAATGCGCTAGTCTCAGGAGAAACATTGGTAAAGAGATAAACATGAAATACCTGCCTTTGTGGGATATTATGATCACATAAGGGAGATTTTATCAATCGTGTGCATAAATTGATATATAGCTACAGACTGTGAAATGTGGTATGAAGGACGTATACCCTGTGCTGTGAACATGTAGATTGAAAGTCAATGGTTCTAATTTCTGACCTCTCACGAAATAGTTGGGTAAGGTTGGACAAACTACTTTGTTAGTCTCACCTTGCTTTTCCCTTGTAGTCCCCCTGTGACTCTAGCTGTTTCACAGAGCCCTTGTGAGTCTGAATGAAGCAACTACAAGAAAGATCTTTTAATTGGGTAAAACCTTAAGATGGTGGTACTTTCAGAAAGATGAATGCAACAGGGTAGGTTTCTAGAGTCTGGGGACCCTTTACACCAGAACATCTCCTAGCCAGAGGTGTGCTGATACATGTTTAACTGGCTCTAAAATCCCTGATTCATTTGCTGATTTCCACAGTGTAAATATTTCCATCAAGACTGATTTCAAACTACCAGTGTAACGTTGCTAAGTGGGGAGTTGGGAAGACATGCACAATGAGCTCCTCCTCCAGCATACCACTGGTGTGTTGTGTGTGACAGTGGGAGTATGGTTAACACAACTCTTCTTCAGCTTTCATTTAAGAAATAAACACAGGAATCAGAATCATTCTTGTGTCTAGAAGTGCTTTCTTCTTGATTTAAAGGCATGGCAATGGGCCAGGTGTGGTGGCTCATGCCTGAAAGCCTAGCATTCGGGGAGGTGGAGGTAGGCGGATTCAGCAGGAGTTTGAGCCCAGCCTGAGCCAGAGCAAGACCCTCATTTCTACTAAAAATATAAAAATTAGCTGACATTTTGGTAGGCACCTATAGTCCCAGCTACTTGGGAGGCTGAGGCAGGAGGATCGCTTGAGCACAAGAGTTTGAGGTGGCTGTGAGCTGTGACACCAGTGCACTCTACCCAGGGTAACTCTGTCTCAGAAATAAAATAAAATAAAAGCATGACATGGATTTGGCAAGTGCTATTGCCTCAATCTCTGGAGAAGAGTGGGGTCCCTGGGGTGATTGTCCTAGGAGTACATGGAGAACTGTAATTAGGATTAGAGGTTTAGGAATTTATTTTCCAACTCAGAAGTCTGCCTAGGCTTTTAAAACTAATTGTGCCTCTGAGATGCAAATTGCACAATGTTTAAACTTGGATTTTTAGAGTGAGAGGTGGATTTACATCCCAGACCCATTACTTCCTGGCACTTTGACTTTAGACAATTTGCTAACCTCCTGGAGGGTGTTTCCTTATCTTTAAAAGGTGAACAGTGACATCTACTTCACAAAATTCTTTGGTGGGTTAAATGAGATCATGTGCGTAAAATGCCTAGCAGTGTGCTTGTTGGTGGTAAACTCAAATCCTAAGAAACAAATCAGGTCTTTATGCAGGAACCTAGTTTTTTCCATGGTATTGTCAAAATTAGCTTCTTTCTCCCACTCCTATGTTTTGTTGAGAATCAGCCTTAACTGGACTTCTCCCTTTGCCTAGTCACTGCCCTGCCTTTTGAATGTGAGTCCCTTCTTTTTTCTCGCAACACAGTTTGAAAGCAAAAGTAAATGCCACAGACTCAGAATTTTACTTGGGCCATGCAGGTCACACCTGGCTGGGCTGCCAGTCCAACCAGAGGGGAGGAGTGGGAGGATCAGGTTCATCTGGTGTTTCTGGCCAAAGTTTGTGCTCACATCTGAAATGCTGTGAGCTGAGAATTATAAAATCTGATTTTCTATTGCTCCTTTCCACATAGTAACCTTGTAGCACTCATGAAATTGGTTCTAGAACTTGAGTTAGTAAGGATATGGTGTTATTTCCTGTGGCTCATCGAGTAGGGTGCCGGCCCCATATACCGAAGGTGGCGGGTTCAAACCCAGCCTCGGCAGAACTGCAAAACAGAAAAATTGCCGGGCATTGTGGCGCCTGTAGTCCCAGCTACTCAGGAGGCTGAGGCAAGAGAATTGCCTAAACCCAGGAGTTGGAGATTGCTGTGAGCTGTATGATGCCACAGCACTCTACCAAGGGTGATAAAGTGAGACTCTGTTTTTACAAAAAAAAAAAAAAAAGTGAAAGCCTACATGTGCCTATGGGCAGATTATTATTTCAACACAAAAAATACTCTGATCTGAGTAGACATCACCCTGTCCCATAATTGAAGCCTGAGGTTCTCTGCCTATGTTTTATAGACTAGGGGTTGATGAACATTTCCTGTGAAAGGCCAGATTGTAAATATTTTAGGCTTTTTGGGTTTTGGCTGCTCAACTCTGCTATTGTAATATGATAGCAGCCATGACAATATGTAAATGAGTGAATGTGGCTGTCTTTCAACAAAATTTTATTTACAAAAACAGGTGGCAGGCCGGATTGGCCTGTGGGCTGTAGTTTGCAAGCCACTGCTATTAGACATTTGAGAGAAAGCTAAGCATAATGGGCAAGAGCATGAACGTTGGCATTGGGTTTGTGTGGAACCCAGCTCTGCTGCTTTTTAACTCTGGTATTTGAGCAAGTCACTTAGCAAGGGGTAAGAGTATCTACCTTACCAAATATCTGAAAATTTCAGGGAGATGATGTCTGTGAAGAGTACCTTGATGGAAGGGGGTATCGGGAAGGATTTTAGGTACATTGAAGGGTAGAGCTAGTTGGAAGCTTATTTATTTTTTAAGCACGAAATCTAAATGAAAAAATTTGTGGCCTTCTCTAGCTGCTGAAAAGGTCACTGATGTCGCAGAGTGCTCTGGTTTTCACAGCTCAGTAGGTAAACAGTGCAACTGAGTGAAACCAGTTAGGCAAGTCAAGGCAAAATTAAAGATAAGGTTAAATATCGACTTTAGTAGATTCAGCTTGCTTTTTATCTTTTATAACAAAAATTAAGAAGAGAAGAATGTGATCAATAAATCCTACCTACTGAAGGACTTGTATTTCATTCTTTAACAAAACTTAGTCAGTCAACCACCAGATCCTGTGCCACGCAGCAGTAGGAGGAAGAAGTGCAGAGATAGAGCAGATACACTTTTCACCTGGCAAAAGCTCACAGCCTAGTAAAAGGCAGTAGATAACCACACACAGAGCAGTAAAGGATTGTGGCTGCTCACTACCTAACCCAGCAAAGCCAGACTTTATTTATCAGCCTTTGACTCTGCTGATAATCTCCACCAAGATTCCCTAGCCCCACTCTCTGCGCTAGCCTGGGCAGAGTCCACTGACCTCCTTCCATGCTTATTCTTAATTAATTTTCCATTCATTCATTTAAAAAGTAGTCAAGTTTGTGATATGTGGAGGGTAAAAGAAAAGAAGAAAAGAAGAAAAGGTCCCTGTCCTCATGAATCTTAAGAACTGGTGGAAGAAACAAAATCATTCATAAGACAATGTTATAAGAGTGAGGGACGTAGCTTTATGAGTTCACAATAAAAAAATAACTTAGACAAGGAGGATTTCCATGGTGTGTGTGTGCTTATGTTTGTACATGTATAAGTTATTTTACACAGAATTGGGAACAAACTATAATATGAGTACATGCTGCTTCCCTTTGGTTCTGCTCTATTCTATTCTAATCCCCTCCTTTTCTAATTGATTTCCTGCTGAATTCAAGTTATACCCAACCTGACTTAAGTATATGTTTAAGAAATAGGGACAAATATTTTAGGGTCAAAGTATTATTAGTATAGCAACACAAAAAATATAGTTAGGTTAAGAAAAATTGCAAGGCTTTTTTTCTACCCCTGGCAGATAAAGTTTTTATTTCAGTTTTCTACCATCCTGTGAATTTATTGCAGTTTTTTTTCTTTTCCCTTAGAACTTCTTTTCTTTTATCCTCCACTTTTGATTTTGAAAAATTAAAAACCTATAGTAAAGTTCAAAAGAATGAACATCCACATACTCTCTGCTTAGACTTAGTAGTTAACATTTTACTCCATTTGCTTTCTTTGTCTCTAAGGATTTTTTTTTTTTTTTGTCTCTAAGGATTTTGCCAAACCATTTGACAGTAAACTGGAGACATCATGACACTTCACCCTTAAATATTTTAACATTTATCTCCTAAGAACAAAGAAATTGTCTTTTATAGCCATAAAGCTATAATAATACAAAGAAATATAATGTTGATACAGCAATATTATGTAAAATATAGTAGGTATTAAAAATTCCTAATAGTCCCAGAAAAGTCCTTTGTAGCTCTTTCTTTTAGATCTAATCAAAGTTCATACATTGCATTTAATTGTCATGTCTATAAATCCCTTTCATCTAGAGCCATCTGTCATCTGCTTTCTTTGGGGTCTTTTATAATATTAACAGTTTTGAAAAATCCAAGCCAGTCATCTTGTAGAATGTTCCAAACAGAATTGTCTGATTGTTTCCTCCCTGTAAGATTCAGGTTAACCATTTTAGGGAGAATACTACATAGGGGATGCTGTGTCCTTCCTATAGGAATGTAATGTAAATTTGTCCTATTACTGGTGATGTTAAATTTGATCCCTTATTTAAGGTATCTGTCAGATTTCCCCATTTGAGGGTACCTTTCCCCTAAATAAATACTATATGCTCTGTGAGGTGTTATTTTGAGAACTGTGAATACCTTTTCCCAGCAACTTTTGATTTTAGCACCCATTGTTAACAGTGTTTTTCTAATTCTGTTATTCTATCTACAGTTATTTATTTATTTTATTTTTTTTGTAGAGACAGAGTCTCACTCTGTCGCCCTTGGTAGAGTGCCATGGCGTCACACAGCTCACAGCAACCTCCAACTCCCAGGCTTAGGTGATTCTCTTGTCTCAGCCTCCCGAGTAGCTGGGACTACAGGTGCCCGCCACAACTCCCGGCTATTTTTCTGTTGCAATTTGGCCGGGGCCGGGTTTGAACCTGCCACCCTCAGTGTATGGGGCCGGCACCCTACTCACTGAGCCACCGGCGCCACCCTCTGTCTACATTTATTAGCTGGAATTTTTTTTTTTTTATAAAAAAGAAAAATTGTCATACATTTTTAGGATCCTTATGGACTCATGTGTTTTTATTTTTTTATTTTTTGTAGAGACAGAGTCTTACCCTATTGCCCTCGGTAGAGTGCTGTGGCGTCACACAGCTCACAGCAACTTCTAACTCCTGGGCTTAGGCGATTCTCCTGCCTCAGCCTCCCTAGTAGCTGGGACTATAGGCGCCTGACACAATGACCAGCTATTTTTTGTTGCAGTTTGTCTGGGGCCGGGTTTGAACCTGCCACCCTTAGTATATTGGGCCAGCACCCTACCCACTGAGCCACAGGCGCTGCCCCCCCACTCATGGGTTTTTAAAAATACATTGTGTTGTATTGGCACCATAGCTCAGTGAGTAGGGTGCTGTCCACATACACTAAGGTTGATAGGTATGAGCCCAGCCCGGGTCTGTTAGGACAACAATGACAGCTGTAACCAAAGAATGGCTGGGAGTTGTGATGGGTGCCCGTGGTCCCGGCTACTCGGGAGGCTGAGGAAAGAGAATTGCTTGGGCCCAGGAGATTGAGGTTGCTGTGAGCTGTGATGCCATGGTGCTTTGCCAAGGACGACATAGTGAGAACTCTGTTTCAAAAAAGAAAAAAAATACATTGTGTTATGATACATCACAATTTAAAAAAATGAATATTTTATTTTTGAGGTATGACTTATATGTAGTAAAATATACAGATATTAAGTGTATAATTGGATTAGTTTTGACAAACACATGAATATATACCCATGTCAGGCTACCCTAAACCACAGAAAGTTTCCACTGGCCCTTTCCTTGTTATTCCCTGATGGCTCTCACCCCCTGAAGCAGCACTGATCTAGATCTTTTTTCATTATTCTCTTTGATGTTTAAATTTTCCCAAATATTGGCAATGAAAGCCCCATCCAGTTGGCTCTGTGTCCTTTTTTTTTTTATTGTTGGAGATTCATTGAGGGTACAAGAAACCAGGTTAGCTCTGTGTCCTTTTGACATGTCCTCAATTTGTGAGTACTTTCTTTTGGGTACAAGAAGATGTTTTATTCTTTTTAACAGCTGAAAATAGAATTGTCCCTCTGTATTTATGGGTTGCACATCTGTGGATTCAACCAACCAGGGATGGAAAATATTTGGAAAAAAATTCTACAATGTTCCAAAAAGCAAAATTTGAATTTGCTGTGTTCTAATACTACTTTGAATTCATGCGAATGAAGTAATATATAGGCATTGAATTCATGCGAATGAAGTAATATATAGGCATTGCATTTGTTACAGTAATCTAGAGATGATTTAAAGCATGTAGGAGAACTTGCGTATGTTATATACAAACACTATGCAATTTTATACAAAGGACTTGAACATGGGAAGATTTTGGTATTTGTGCATGGTCCTGGAACCAATGCCCTAAAGCTACCGAGGGACAGTAACTGTAGCTAATGGTATGGATACTATTTTAATATCTTTTCAACTAGTGGACTTTAGGTTGTTTCCTTTTTTATACTGTTATGACAGTATTTCAGCAAACATCTTGAAATGCATATTCTTACATATGTGAGTATTTTTTTGTGTGTGTGTGTGTGAGTATTTTTGTAGGCTAGCGTTCTAGAAGTGGTATTTCTAGGTTGAAGAGTATGCATATTTAAATTTTTGATTGATCTTGCCAAAGCTTTCTCTCCCTTTTTAAGAAACTCTGTTAATTAAGCTTTCACAAACATTGCTGCTTTTCACATGGTCCTACCGATACTGAGTTGTATCTATCTGTGTGTACATGGTGGCACAGAGTTTGAATATGGACTTACCCTTGAGTAGAGTGAACTCTGAGTCCTCCTTTTTGGTTTAGAACCCTCCAGTTTTGATTTGAATAGAAATGAAATCTCTTCCCAAGGAGAGGTTAAACATAAGGAAAAATTTTTGCCATTCTTTGTCATTTAGTGTCACATTCACCATCACAGCCAGCTTAAGACAGAGGGCATTCTTGTCATTTTTGTTCTGCATCAACTGTATAAAGGAGATAAATGAGGAAAGAGGGGCCTGCGAGGGATGACAACATTGCTCCCTGAGTGCTATCTTCTTGAAAAGTCTTTAAATTTGGTTCATGGTTACTGTTCTGTATTTTTATCCTTAAATAACTACTGAAGCAGTTTTTATTTTAGAATGAACCATGATGATCCTACATTTGACATAGCAAGTTTGTCAGTGTCTGTGTGTGAGAGATAGAGAATGAATCAGCCTCTGAAGCCAGCTAGTAAAGTTAAGCCTTTTTGTTTTAATTTAAATATTGAATCCTAGTTTAATTAAACCACCTGTGTGGATGACTTGTAACTAATTCTTTTTACAGATTGAAGGTTGTTTGAAAGCTTTTTTTTTTTTTTTAATTTTTATTTTTTGCAGTTTTTGGCCGGGGCTGGGTTTGAACCCATCACTTCCGGCATAGGGGGCCGGCGCCTTACTCCTTTGAGCCACAGGCGCCACCTTATTTGAAAGCTTTTATCTCTTTGCTGAAGTACCTGTGTTACCTTTTTATATAGGTGTTTGAAGCTGTGATTTCGTGGATCAATTATGAGAAAGAAACCCGTTTAGAGCACATGGCAAAGCTGATGGAACACGTCCGACTCCCTCTCTTACCTAGGGATTACCTAGTCCAGGTGAGTGCTATGTGAGGAACCAAGCACTTCCCTATTCACCCAGGCAGTGTCAACTCTGGTGTGTGGAGTGGTTGGGGAATTTAATGGGTCTTCAATATGGGTTGAGGGCACCAACCCATTGGGTTAAGTGTGAGATGTGGTAACATGAAGTTTAAGAGCACAGATTTGAGAATAAGGCACTTAGATTTCGGTCCCTGCTCTGCTACTTATTAGCTTTGAGTTTTTGCTTAACCTCTTCAAACCTCAGTTCTTTTTCCGTAGAACAGATCTCTAATAGAGTCCCGCAGAGTTGTTGTGGAGACTAAAGGAGTGTGAATATGCAAGTTAGGTGTTAGCATGGAGCCTGGCATAACACATGTTCTTTTATTGTAGAGGACCAAAGCAAGAAGAGTCACTTTCATAATGTTTCTCTGTTCCTTTGTGTTTTAGTTTTAGGCAAATTGGAGCCCAATTCAGGACTGTAAAAAAGAGTTTCTCACAGGTGCCTGGAATACATAGTGCTTTTCTTCCTGTGAAAAGGGAAGAAAAATGAAGAATTATGGGTGCCTTTATGTTGCCACATGTTTTCTCATTTAATTCTTACAACAGCTCTGTAAGACAAAGATTATAGCCCCCTTTCTACAAATGTGGGACTTGGGGCTTATGGAGGTTGAGATTTATTTGGGGTCACCAGCCAGGATGAGGGAGTGTTGGGATTCAAATGCATGTCAATTTGGCTCTGAAGTGCAAACTTCTTCCACTAAGCTAGTGCTTTAATGCTCTCTATTCTCTTTACCCATGACATGACATTTTGTATAGAAAATGAAATTAGACACTTTTACAAGCAGGCAGAACATAGGAACCTTAGAGCATATGAACAAAACAAAACATTAGGCACAGTAGACCAGTCCTTTGCTTTTCCCAGAGATTCTCTGGGAAGAAGGGAAGATATGCTGCAAGGATCAGAGAGGAGGTGTCCCCGCTCAGCAGCCTAGCTTTTGTTATTCCCCAGCCATAAAATTTACTGGACATGTTCTTAACCCTTTTAAACGTCATTGTTCTCATCTGGTAAAAATAACACATGCCCTTACAGGACTGTTTGAGGATAAACTGAGATAAAGCATGTGAAGCTTGTAACCCCATGTTTATTAATGTTACTGATATTACCACTGTCTTGTGACTGCTGCTGTGATCGGTAGTAGTGGGTGACATAGTGTCCTTATGAGCACTTGTAAACTCTTCTTGCTCATGACACTCTTGATCACAGGCTTGGAGGTCGGTGAAATGTTCTCTAAATCTCTACTTCAGGCGCTGAGGGGTTCCCTTGCAAGACTTTGTTTAGGCCCTGCGTGCTGTATTGGGTGGTACCACTGCCACCTAGTGGCAGCATATCCTTCTTGTAGAAAAGGTCCCCTAAGCAGAGGTACTGACGCTGCCTGAGCTCCCAGTGTCAAGAGTCAAACCTCCCACTGTTCTGTGGGAAACTAACTGATGGTGGAGGTAGGTGACTGGCTTCCAGCAGTCTTGCCTCCCAGAGAGAGTGGGCAGCCTGGGGATCTGGCTTCCAGGGTAAGCTCGAGGGACCTTAGAGATCCCTGGTCACAAATCAGGCACTTGCAACTGAACTTAACAAATATAACCATAAGGAAACGTTTTGTGGGTTATTATGGCAAAATGGAATTTAGATCTAGAAAGGAAGGGAATCAGAGGCAAAGGACATGAGAACTGTTGTGTGGGTCCCCCCTCCCCAACCATTTTTTTTAAGGGCTTTTATCAGGCCTCCCAAAGTGAACACCTCTGGAAGAGGATGTTTCATTAACACTCATTTGACCTTGAGATACTTTGCTAAGAAGAATATGTTCCAGCTCCATCCATGTAAACACGAAACTTCAAACTAGTATAACCTGCTGGGACTGGAGATAGTGTTAGAAGAAGGGGAGGAAGGGAAGATTGTGGCCAGACCTGTATCAACACTGCCTAACTTTTGGAGGGAGGTTTATTTTTTCTTTTTGCAATAGGTTTTTACTAAGCATTTAAAAAATATTGTACTAACTATGTAACATGCTATATTGTGATGAAAAATATATATCATAAATGTTGTTATTTTAACCAGTTTTAATTGAAATTCAGTGGCATTAATTACATTTACAATGTTGTACAAGCGTTACCCTATTGATTTCCAAAACATTTTCATCGCCCTAACTTGAAACTCTGTACCTATAGAGCACTAACTCTCTAGAAGAGCTTTAAATTCAAGCTGAGTAAGTTCTTTGGGGGAAGTAGCTACACGTGCCTTTCCCCTTCCTGCCAAGCTTTTTTTGACATTCTTTCTCACCCTTTTTATTTTTTAACTGCCCCTAAAAGTTTATGATTTGTTCCAACCTGGCTCAGTCTCCTAGTGGGAGGGTAAAAAAAAATCTTCCAGAGAATTAGAGTATTCCTGGGAATTGTCTCTGGGGAAAGAGGTGCTTGTCTCCCCAATGTTTTTCCTGCCAACTCCAATGCTGCCCATCTGGCGATGGCCCTGGCTGTATTTTTATTACTAGTGATAGATGGGGACCCAGCAGGGGCTTGGCAAGGCCTTGTGCTGAGGTAATTGAGGTGGGAGGTCCTTCGCATTCTGTGACTGTACTTGAGTTCTTCAGGGTCAGAAACATTGTCTTGTTCATCATTTTCTACCTGGGGGCCAGCCCAGGGCTGTCCAACCAGAAAACATTCAATCAGGATTAGCTTTTGAATAGAATTGATATTTCCTAACATGAAGTGGCCTCAGAAGACTACACAACCCATGCCAGATGTGTCTCGTAGGGATCTGACCTGGGCCGGAGGGTGGAGATTTGAGAGTCAGTGCATCAGAATGGCGTTACCCTTAGTCTTGCTCATGAAAATATTTAGGCTTACATTTCCTGAGTGCTTGCTTAGGACCTCAGCTCTGAAATAATAGGTGAAGAAGCTAGAGTCCTAACTTAGATTGGTCTAAGATGAGCTTGGTAGGTGCCAGACATTTTTTCTGCTCTGATGTTGCTTTTCTGTTCAAGCAAGCTTCCCTGGTTTGTAAGAGAATGGATATAAATCCCTCTTTTTTAATTACCTTATTTTACTCACTGACCTCAAAGGTTCCCTGGTAGATCCCTTACCCTTTCCTTCTCTCTCTTCTCTTGGATATCTAATCATTTGCTCTAAACATTAGAATGCATTCGAATCATGAGGAATGTGGGAAGAGGCTTTTAGGACAATTACTTGCCTTTTGTTTTGCATAAACTCATTTAAGCTTCAAAAGCAGACAAACCAGACTAGTGAGGCTGTAGATACCTTTAATATGCCCATTTTACAAATGAGGAAACTGAGGATCAGAAATTTTAAGTAGTGGATCTGGGAATGTCTTGTCTGTCTGATATCGGAGTCTGATCACTTAATTCCTGCTCTTAAAATGCAAGAGTGGAGCGCTAAGCTGGAGTTGTGTGGAACTTTCACTGTGGGTGTGAGATGATGAGGTGTTTCAATGAATGATTGTTGGGGTACAAAAATGACTCACCCCAGGGAGAGGGCTTAGGAAATGTGGCTAAGCTCTGCTCCAAAATCACCTGTGGGTCATTACCTCCAGACGGTTGAAGAAGAAGCTTTGATAAAGAATAACAACACCTGTAAGGACTTCCTCATCGAGGCCATGAAATACCACCTGCTCCCTCTGGATCAGAGGCTCTTGATTAAGAACCCAAGGACCAAGCCCAGGACTCCAATTAGCCTTCCCAAGGTAAGTCCCAGCCCAATCACTGCCAAGAATCGGGGCTGTGTCCTGGGAAAGTGGCCTTCCATTCCTGCCTCCAAGTCTTTCCTCACTTGTGGCTGCCCTGCATCTTGGTTGCATTTACGACCTAAGAGATGGAGTCTGCTGTTTCCTCTTGAATTTGCTGGTACCTCTTCTGGGGTGTTCCTTTCCCACGAGTTTCAAGGTAACCTCCAATGTCATCAGGGAGGTTTGAGAATAACTCAGAGCTCCCCATCTGCCCACATCCCTGCCTTCTCATTTCACACCTATGATTTGTGCCTTATTTCTGTTGGAAGCAGAGGAATGGCTATGTTGGTTTCACTTAGCAATGGCCATACAGTCCTCCTTCCAGGCCTTTCTTTGAATCAGAACAGTCCCAGTCTGGTTCCGTCCCTCACCACAGGACAGGGCAGGACATAAAGAACAATTAGGTCTGCCAGAGGAGAAGGGGCCTTAAGGAGACTGACAGGCATTGAAAGAATGAAATAGGAGAAGGAAATAAGAACTGGTGAGGAAGCAGCCAGAGCAGGGAAGGGATGAGCATAGGAGGGGACCCCAGGACCGAAAGCTCATGCTGGGTGTTGGCTGCCTTGATTGCCTGCAAATCCCCTTCCCTCTCAGACCCTCAGGCTGCTTATCTGAAACCTGCTGCTCTCCTGGTCCCTAAAGTCCTTTCTGGCTTGGCATCAAAGTAGTCTCTGTAAGATTCTAACATACTGATGTCTGGGGGAAGGTCCCAGTCAACTCAGGAGGAAAGGTGGGAGGAGGGGAGTGAGTCATGCTGGCTCATTGATGACAAAGTAGGCAGCACCAGGAAATTATTTAGGTCCTTGCTTTCTCCTCCTCCTCCTCTTTCCAGCTGACTGACATCCTCCTTGCCCACTGCTTCCAGGAAGGTTTCACCAAGGGTAGAGAAGCATTTTATTGTTTAATAGCAGATGTTGGAATTCTATGAGGTTTGCCGTATCTTCTTTTTACTCTGTTCCATGATCCTGGATTATGGAGAATATAGTGGTTGCAATATGGACAAATGTCTTAAATGTCCCAGATAATATAAGCAGCTAACCTTTATTGGGTGCTTATGATATGTCCAGTACTGAGATGAGGGTATCACATGCATATCTTTTTTTTTTTTTTGAGACAGAGCCTCAAGCTGTCACCCTGGATAGAGTGCTGTGGCATCACAGCTCACAGCAACCTCCAATTCCTGGGCTCAAGCGAGTCTCTTGCCTCCGCCTCCCAACTAGCTGGGACTACAGACGCCCAC
>CAUYON010143327.1:0-21057 GCA_963573935.1 Arctocebus calabarensis | reverse complement strand
CCTTGCAGGGCAGCTGTTGACCTCTTTTCATCCTGTACCGTCAAAGGAAACTTCCTTTAGTCTCCTGCCCTGCTCTTAATCCGAGTTGTGCACACAATGGAGGTCAGCAGTGGAGAGCCAGTGAGTGTGTGAGCTCTCTTTTGTTTCTGAAGCATTTACACTAGTACACATGAAGGTTGAAAATTTGTTAAAAGTTATAGTTGAGGCTCGGCATCTGTGGCTCAGCGGGCTAAGGCACCAGCCACGTATACCTGAGCTGGCAGGTTGGAATCCACCCCGGGCTCGCCAAACAATAATGATGGCTGCAACCAAAAAATGGCCGGGTGCTGTGGCGGGCGCCTGTAGTCCCAGCTACTTGGGAGGCGGAGGCAAGAGACTCACTTGAGCCCAGGAATTGGAGGTTCCTGTGAGCTGTGATGCCACAACACTCTACTGAGGGTGACAGCTTAAGGTGCTGTCTCAAAAAAAAAAAAAAAAAAGTTATAGTTGAGTACTTACCTTCCCATATAGCTCCTTGAGTCTCTTCCTCTTGTGTTCTGCACAGGTTTGTGTTTTTGTCTTTCTAGAAAAGCAAATATAAAGTTTCTCCTATATTTCAGGCAACTTGGTTGCTTTGTGATTTTAGTCCACTGGACTTTAGTTCTCTGAACTTTTCTTTTTACACAAGTAGAATTGACCCTTTTTCCAGTTTTCTGCATCTTAGATGAAAGCAGAATCCCTTCAGTTGTACCTTTAGGAGGCTATTCCATTGTTCTATAAAGCCAGTGCTTCTGGGTAGTGTAGTGTATAGTAGGTCTCGTGGAGCCCATGGTCACATGCTTACTGCCACACCTTTGCTATAAGTAGTTCCTGTGGTTTGATGCAATCTTTCATGCACACTCATGTTGTTGAATCAGGCACTCACAAAATTCTTGGTTAATGGTACTGGTTTAGGCCATGAGGGCAGGAAAGGTAACCTCATGTTCTTATCTGTGTTTGATCTCAGTGTTGATCCCATGTAGGATGAACCTCTATTCTTTTAAGAGTAGAAAGATTCTCATTTAGTTATCTTGCCACCAATAGGATATTTGGTCTCAAGGTATGGTGACATACTGGGAGCTTATCATTGATCTCAGTTGCTGCCATCAGGGACACTCACAGTGGCAGTAACCGGATCAGCCTTGGCAAATGAAAGCCTATGCTGTTGGGTCCATGCATACCTTCTACTCCCGCTGAACTACAAGAATGCTGGTATGGGAAGGGACAGAGATTAGATGACCTTAACTGGCTAAATTATACTATCTCTTTGTATATTTAGTACCTATTCTATGATAAATGCTCTGTAGTGACAATTAACATGTGATACAAAGATCTTCACATATTATGCCCATTGTTATGCATCCATTCACTTGCCTTTTTCTTAGACTTCCTTGTTACTAATCCTTTTATCCATCCCTCCTTTCCCCAAGTCCCTGAAAAACCAGCCAGGCCATTCTGCACTGGCCATGGGTCTATGTATGTTCTTATCTACTCTTTTCACATGAAGTGAATGACAAATACACTTTCTGGGGATCTGTCCATTAGGAGGATTTTACCTCAACAGCTGTCTTTCATGATTACTCCTGAGGGGAGTTCTAGAGAAACAGTCCAGATTTGACTTTTACTCTCATGCTGAGCTAAGCTATGAACCAAGGTTGACATTTTTCTGCCCACAGTCGGTCATAAGTGATGCCCACTGAATGAGAGACATCGTGCAATAGTGGTGGGCAGCAGTGAGGGATGCTCATCTTTTTGTAAAACCTGTGTTCACTGGTCAGGCTCATACCTAGCCCTGAGTGTTTGGCTTCTGTCTTAGATACCTCAGGCTTCTATAATGACATCCCATAAATAAGGTGGCTTGAGCAATAAGCATTTATTTTCCATTGTTCTGGAAGTCCATGGTCAGTGTATCTGAATGGTTGGTTTCTGGTGGGGGCCTTCCTCTGGGTTGCAAAGCGCCAACTTCTTACTGTGTCCCTACATGGTGGAAAGAGAGATAGCTAGTTCCCTAGCTTCTTCTTTTAAGGGCACCAATCCCATTCATAAAGGCTCCACTGTCCTGACCTAATTATTTCCCAAAGACCCCATTTGTTGGTGCCATTATATTGGGCATTAGGCTGCAGCATACAAATTTTGGGAACAGAGAAGCATTCAGTCCATAGCAACTTCCATCTTATTTTGGACTGTTGCTCTGTCTTCTCAACCTAATGACTTTGGAGATCTGACATAACACAGCTCATAATGGGAAGTTATGGCTGCATAGTCACTTCATGTCCCCATCAGGTTCCTGTAGCATGATAGGAGTGCCTTTTTTAATGGTGTATACCTATGTCTCACCTGGTTCATCCTTGTTCCAGATTCCTTGTGATCAGTGCTCTCTTGTGGTGGGGCTGACTTGTGCATCTTAGGATGTTTAATAGCATCTGTAGCCTCTACTCGCTAGATGCCAATAGCCTTTCACTCTATCTCCCCTAGTGGTGACAAAGAAAAATGTCTACAGACATTACCAGATGTCTCTTGTAGAATAAAATTTCTCTTGGTCAAGAACTATAGGTCTAAACAATTCAGGTCTCTTTGGTCTATATTATTATATGGAGAGAGGGCTAACATAGCCTTAGGGCAAGACTGTAAATGTATATTGTTGTTAATCCCTTGTGAATGTGAACTGCTTCTGATCTTCCTTTTATAGGAATGGAAAGGAATACATTCCCCAGATCAATGGCCTCATACCAAGTGCCTGAGGCTGTGTTTATCTGCACTAGCAAAGATACCACATCTGGTACAGAAGCTGAAATTGTGGTTACTGCTTGGCTATGTTTGCAGTATACCTCTTTCATCTACCATGATCCATTTGGGTTTTGTAGGGGTGAATTAAATGGTAATACATGAGAGGCCATCACCTTTACATTCTTTACATCTTTTGTGTGGTCCTAATCTTGCCCTTCTTTCCAGACTATGATTTTGCTTTAAATTTTATGTGTTGGGTGGGGGTGGGAGAGAGTTTCCAAGGATTTTACATGGCATTATGCCTCATCATAGTTCTTATCCCACAAATCAAGTACCAGTATGAGGGTTTGGCTGACAACTAAATATGTCTGATTCAATTACGTATTTGGAACCTGGAAATGATCACTAGCTAGGTTGGAGTATGCAGTGGATTGAGTGGACCCAATGTGAGCCATAACTGGGCTATAGTGTCATTTATGATCTTGCCCCTTTATGTTCTCACTCTAGGAGGGAAGCCATGGTACTTTGAATCTCCAGATACCATTGTCTTTTCAGACCTTGTGTTCAATAATTCTCAAAGGTCTGAGTATCCCTTCCCTTAAAACAAGGTTACCCAAGTAAATGGCCATAAATTCCTTTAGGAAAGGATTGGGAGAACTACTATTGAATGCATTTGATGTAGTGTTATAGTGTCCCTTGTTGGGAACTGGCCTTGTCTTTAGTCAAGAGGTGCTGGATTTGAGAACTGGCTTAGGTCTGGGCAAGAAATTGTGAATTTACTAGTGACCGCCCTTTGCTTCCTGATAATCTTATCATTCATCTTTGAGTTTAAAAAAATTTGCACACATTAAGCAATGTCTTCATTCCCTGCCCACATTTTTTGCCTCTGACTGCTATACTCTAGTAACTATTTCTCTATCTCTCTGAGGGTTGAGAAGCCCAGGGTACCCCTACAATCTTGCCATTCATTACCAAATTGTGATCGGCTTGTTTTTGATGGTGAAGTGTTGTTATTAGACCTCTTTTATTTGAGGATTCTAAAAGTCCTTTTTCTATATCCATACCTCCTATCTTCAGTCCTGAGTTAGAGTCGTCCACTGGACTGGCTTCTCAACGATGCTGGTGTGTATTTCCCTAGCACATTTTGTATCAGTAACTTTGGTAAATTTTGTGTACTCTGGTCCTTTTATAAGCATAGTTGTCTGGTAGGGTATTTTTTGCCTTATATAGTATAATATATTTATTCTAGCATACCCCTTTCTCTGATACTTTAAATTCATGTTTTCCAATAACACAGCAATTCTGCAGATTTCATTTTATTTAGTGCGAGGCATTGGTTTTCCAAATTTCCAGAAACCATTCTAACAGTATTAGCATTGTTTATTGGAGTACTTAGCATGGTGTTAAATTCCAGTAGCTGGGGGATGGGTAAATCCACCCTGAAGAATTTAGGTGTGGCACCACAGTATCTACTCACTAACTTATTCCAAATCACACTATACCCACTAGCATCTGCTGTATTCGTTTTGCTATGGCTTTTGTCAAAGAAATAAAATCTGATGGCATGATATCCAAATAAGTGACTCAAACAACATAGTAAACAGAAAATTTAGGAAACTCCTAGCTAGGGGTATCAAAGAGATATAAAATATATTTACTGAAGAAAGATTTAAGTTATGTTATAGACTTTGGGGAAAGGACAACTATAATTGACAGAGTAACCAGGGAAAAGGTAGGAGGGATGCCTCCAGCCAAA
This sequence comes from Arctocebus calabarensis, assembly GCA_963573935.1. Lineage (NCBI taxonomy): Eukaryota > Metazoa > Chordata > Mammalia > Primates > Lorisidae > Arctocebus > Arctocebus calabarensis. Next base: position 16,556 of record CAUYON010143327.1, on the reverse strand, counting down.
GGCAAAAGTTAGCTCCTTTATTTAAATAACTATAATTTTAAAAAACAGAAATTGTATTCACATCAGCACAGTGTGCTGAGTTCTGTCATTATTATCTGATCTTTTCAATCCAATAGGGAGATTAAAATACTGTTGCTAACACCATCCTTTATTATACAATATAATGATAATAGCAGCCATTTACTGAACGTTTATGGTGTTAAGCACCTTCTAAAATATTAGCTTCTTAAGTACTCTTTGTCTTTTTCTTTATTTGAGACAATATCTCGCTCTGTTGCCCCAAGCTAGAGTGCCAAGGCATCATAGCTCACAGCAACCTCAAATTCCTGGATTCAGGCAATTCTCTTGCCTCAGCCTTCCAAGTAGCTGGGACTACAGGTGTCCAACAAGACGCCAGCTAATTTTTTTCTATTATTTTAGTAGGATGGGGTCTTGCTCTTGCTCAGACTGATCTTAAATAGTCTTATATACATATGAAAGGTGATGACAAAGAAATGTGACCTTTGTCAGAGCTTCACCTCCAATGGTTCTATATTTGTTCCAATGATGCCAATTGACATCATTCAAATGATTCCATCACTCCTCCTTGTGAATTGCTGTCAGAGACTGTGAAACTGTGTAATCCTCAAATATGGTACACTTTCATCTTTGCAAGAAGATTTGGTTTTTTGGAAATAGTCAAGGTGATTCAGGGCTCAATTTAATGAATAGTTTGGAAAGGTATTCAAAATAGTTACCACATTTTAGTTCTTAAAATAAGAGATTTAATTTCTTGACTATTAAGCAGTAGATTTGTTAGATGTTTGTAAACCAATTCTTAAAAAGTAGTTCCAAAATACATTCTAAGAAATGACAGTGTTATTAGAATGAGGGTGACCTCTTGCAGAGATTACCTGAAGATAGATACTTATTTGGATTAAATTCTATTAATTAAATTTATTCTAGTTTGTACACAGGCAGAGAAATGGAGAGGAAGTATTATGTTGTTATTAGAGAAATTTTAGATAAATTAAAGTCAACAGTTTAAGTGAGCAAAGAGTGTTTTGCAAATTAGGCAGTCCCTGAACTAGAATAGGTTCAGAGAGATTCTGGTGCTGCTGCATTGTCAGGGAGGATTTATGACCAGAAAAAGAAAAATAGCTTACAGAAAATGGAAGCAAGGTACAGAAACAGCTGGATTGGCCCTGGCTTTATTTGAACACTTTGAACAGTTGGCCACAGATGAGAGGGGTTGCAGTGTGGCTCCTGTGACTGGCTGAGACTCAGCTACTTGTTAAAAGAGTAGGTTACAGTCTTTTTCCACATCCAATTAGGTTACAGTTTGTTATTGTCAACTGAAGAATTATGACATTCATAAATTTGGAAAGGAGAGCTTTATTTCTTATAGAGGGTTGCAGCCTGTAGGTTGGCCACAGTCTGGGAATTTTAGCCTCCAGCAGAAACCAAACGTTCAGGCACTTCGAAGGAGGGAAGGATAAGAAATGAATTTATGATTAACAAGTTGGCCAAGTATACATATTTAACAGGTTACAGGAAGGACTATGAATATTCATGAAGGTAGATGTGTGCTTATATAGGAGGCAAACATCCAGGTTATAGGTATCCCATATTCACTTTGGGATGGAGATTCAAGATTTAAATGCATTAAATTGGGTAAAATGAAGAACACAGAAACATCTTATGCACTGCCTCTATAAATCTGCCAGAGCCAGTCCATGGTTGATGGTCTCTTAGTGGAAAAGAATGCTGGTCAGTTGCTGTGTCAAAGCCACAAAAAAGGAGGAGAGTTTGGCTGGGTTGGTTTCTGTTGAACTCTTAGGAATAAAAGTCCAATGGTCCAATGGCGGTTTTCAAAGGAGGGGGTATAATGAAGTGTGACTGATCTCCCATATTATTATGTCTGGAAATTCAGCTTTTAAGGTTTCTTCAGCATCCCCTTGGCCAAGCAATGGTCTTTCTACTTGGTTGGGGGGCTAAGGATAATATTTTTCACCATATATCAAGAGACCTTTAGACCAAACTTAAAAGACATAAGGAGGTAGCTTGAGGCTAAACTTAATTTAAAAATACCAAATAAAAAATGAAAAAGTATATTTCCTTAAAGTATACAAAACAACTTTATTCATTTACTACTGTTAAGTCAGATTTGCTTTGCTCAGTCTATTTCGTGATAAAAGATTCTAATAGATTTGTTTTCATATACTTTATCTTAGGTATCTTGGATTATGTTATCAGTGCTTCACAAACAGAAGCTATATGCTTAATTTTCATTATACAGTTCGTTTTAACTACATGTAATATTGTGAAGATATTTGTAAAAAATAGAAAGTAATTATTTTAAATTTATACTTCCTCTTAAACTATAGAAGTACATATTAAAAGAGTTTTATAAATGGCACATCAAATTTCGATGACTTCTATGTATGTAACATTGCCAGTAAATATGTCTTCTCACCTTTATTTTTAATTAATTGTTTCAGGTTAATTGAAAGTATAAAGAATTATGTTACAATGTTTACATTTGTTAGTTCCTCTTGTAACGGTGTCCTGCCCCCAAGAGGTGTGCCATGAACGCTAACATTGTGCCCATTAAGTGGAAGTACACCTATCCCCCTATCTCCTCCCCTCTTCCTCATTCCCCCACCCCCCACCTTGAATTGATTTAAGTTTTTTACTTATGTAGATTTGTATTAGATCATCTACTGGCTTCATAGAATTGAGTTCATTGGATTCTTGCTTCTCCATTCTTGTGATACTTTACTAAGAATATGTTCCAACTCCATCCAGGTTGATACAAAAGATGTAGTCTCCATCTTTTTTAATGGTTGAGTAGTATTCCATGGCATATATATACCACAGCTTGTCAATCCATTCCTGGGTTGGTGGGCATTTTGGCTGTTTCCACATTTTGGCAACTGTAAATTGAGCTACAATAAACAGTCTAGTGCAAATGTCCTTATGATAAATGACAAATGATAAATGGGATTGCAAGATCAAATGGGAGGTCTAATTTGAATTCTCTGAGGATTCTCCATACTTCCTTCCAAAAAGGTTGTATTAGTTTGCAGTCCCCTTATTTTTTTAAAAATCTCTTTTAGTAGTATGTGGATGTTTTATTCTAACATTTCATGACAAGATCTCTGTAAAATATGGTCAAAAGGATATAGAAAATTTTATAATGCACCTGCATGTTAACAAAGAAAGGTTTAGATTGTTTTATGAACAGGTAAAAAAATGACAATTAGGGAGATAACCATATTCACATTCTGTAAAAACAAATTCACTCACAGATGTGTCTATCACAGGTAGCCTGCTATACATGGCAATGCTGTATGTTAAGTTGTGCTGAGAACTTACAGTTTTCACAGGTGTGAAGGTACGCAGGTAACTTCAGACTTGATTGTGTCAAATGTCATGCTTAATTAAAAGGTGTTCCTTGCAAATTCATGTCTAAATTTAGAATAAAGAATTTATAATCTCTCCCCCCATCATTCTTAGAAAACTATACATGGCAGTTGTTGGGGCTTGCTGAACCACTTAAACAGAAAACGTTTACTTTTACCTTTAAAGATGAGAAAAATGTCATTTTTCCTAGCAATGTGTGCAAAGGGCTTACTTTTGCAAATATTAATTCTAGGTTTAATTTGGGTGTTTATACCTTAGCTGGACTTCTCATTGAAAAAATATTATTTTTTTCTCCTCAATTTCTCTGTTCAAAAGTAGTTACATTGCACAGTTAGAGCAGATTCTACATCCAGGGTCAGTGACAGGCTAAGAAATTGACATGTTGTTATTATTCTAGAAACTTGTTATTGCTTTTAAACATAGATACAATTAGTTTTATAAAACATCAGAGAAAAATCTGTGTAGAAATAGTTCTGATTATTATTTTGCCCAGTCTTATCATCACAGTATTTTAAACATTGTGATTCTAATAGTTGAGTAATAATAAACTCAATTATCACATAATAAGCTGAAAAATGTATTTTAGCTGTATATTTTTATCTTAAATTTCAAAAAGGAGAACTGATAATTGATTCTCTGTACCATGCTACTAAAATTTTAATCATTAGATGCTAAAAAAAAACCCACCAGATTTTGTGGTAAATATCAACATTAATAACTTCTGCACATTTTCTGGCTACATTTAAAATGTAAATGTTGGAAAAGGAAATTATGAAAATGAATTAGACTTTTTGAAAAGAATGAAAATAAATTAGAATGCAAAAATGCATTTTAAATCTGGCTATTCTTTTCCGAGGAGAAGGAGGGGGTGAGGGATAGGGGTTGTTCTTTTTCAAGCAAGCAATCTCTTGTAAAATCTACTTTACTGCTTCTACCCGAATCATATAGCAAGATTGCCTCTTTCACTAGACTTTGGGAAAAACCAAGTACAATTGTCCGTGCTACTAACTAACGTCAGCAATATCACACACCCAGCAAAGGTGCCTTCTTTTTCTGCTGCCTTGCTGTCTAACTTGAAGCGTTTTCTAATGTGGTTCTCTGATGATTATGTGAGATGTTGATATTTGGGAATGCTGCCGATCGGCTTTCTGGTTTCAGAAATCACACCAAAGACTTGAGGTTTTAGCGGAATTGATAAGAGGAAAGCCAACATAAGAGCCCTTGCTTTGATGCATTTTATAATAGCCAGCAATACCCACCATGGGCAGCCTTGAGAGCGGACCACTACTCTGAGGAGTACTCAGTTCTTTGGGGCTGATTATGGCTTATTGAGGCAGAAAACTTGTTCGAGTTCAAACTCTTTGAATTCCTTGTTCACTCAATAGTGTGTCAAAAAAGAGCATTCAATGTTTCATGTCACAAAATCACCGCCTGCCTAAATTGTTCCTATTTCTCTTTTGCATATGGCGCGCAAGAAAATTTTTAACACTCTTCTGTAGCACCATAATGCTTTGATTCGGGTAACATTGCCATAACAGCCTGCATTAAGGAACTTATATTTTATTCTTCTTTTCAGTGTACATAAAAATCCCAGCTTAGTCCTTTTTTGTCTTTTAGATCCTTTGAACTCTTTCAAGCTAAGTTTCAAGACTTTCTGGGCTTTGAGGGGGCTGGGCATTCACTGTAAAAGCAGTCAATGCCTCAGTGAGACCACAAGCAAAACTGTGAGTGTCTTAAGTAGGGACCACACAACTCTTGTGAGTATTTGCATATTTTAGCAACTCTGTTGAGTGTGAATCTCAAAGCAAAGAATGCTGTTCATTAATTTCCTTCATTAAATATCTCTGGCCATATTCTTTTCTGCCTAGAGCATTACCTATATTGAATTCTTTGGAGCTGGTAAGGATGTGAGTACACACTGGAATATAGGTGAGTGTATGTCAGAATACTTACTGGACATTACCACGAGAGAATGTGTTTACACGGCAGTGCAGGATTCTAGAATAAAGTGCTGATTCAGACACAAAAGTATATACACTGAAGTAGCCAACTGTGGGCTCAAAGAGAGCAAGGCCAAAGCTGGACTGCTCAGTTCATTTTCCAGTTCAGTAGCTGTAGTAATCCAGCTTCGCCAGCTGCTAACAAGATTGGGTCTGAAGTTTACCTCCACAATGAGATAATCAGATTACCAGCCACAAAGATCAAATAATGACCCAGCTTTCGAGCAAGTTCAGCAGGCCCTTGATAACACTGTGTGGTCCTTGAGGCTTGATTAAAAAATTAAATGGCTAAACTTTGCCTCAATATTTTGCATTGGGATTTTGAGTGACTTGATGATTCTTTTCAAGGTGCACTTTCCTATTCTTCTGTTGGGTTGAAATTAAGAGGTAGGAGAGAAGGAGGATGCTCCCGCTGTGCAGTTGTTCTTGAGCTGGGCTTTAAATGAAGCATGTAGAATTTTTAATTTGGTAGTGTAGGGAAGACAAGGCAAATTCAAAATCATTCGTGAGCAAGGAGTTGGGCTGTAACAAAAACAACCTTTGCCTCTGTTGAACGTCGTTTCCCAGCGCTGTGCCTCTGGACCAGAATGGATTTGGTCTTTCTCTCCCAGGCCAAAAATGTTTGAAAGTTTTGGTTTTGGCTACTATATGATAGCTGTTTTCAGTAGTAAAGGGATTATTCTGAGAGGCATACAAATGTGATTGTCTCACAGCAGATGGTGCGCACTGCTTCACCTTTGAGAAAAGTTAATTAAGCCAAGCATATTGTGCCCATAGAGAGGAAAATGTAGATGAATATTGAGCAATCAAACTCAGTGTCTCCTTTTTTCATGCCTTTGCAATGAGACACAGAATCCCATTGAAAAAGAATTATGTACAGAATCAAATTAATTCACGTCCAACTTTACTCTCTTCCCACGTTTTAACAGGGGTGCACACCAGGCCCTTCAGAAGTTTTGTCCGCAATCAATGGGCCACACTGCGGTGTCCACTAAATTAAATGAACCAGTGCAGAAGAATCTCTTGTGAGATATTAAAAGGGTGAAAGGCTGTTTAATTCAAATCCTTCCGTAGAGTCTTTTCACAGCCCCTTTTCCATAGTACAGTATAAATTATTAACTAACTCCTTTCATCTCAGATCAATTTACAAAACAGAAACAATTACCCCTTGTTAATGAGAGGGAACACTTCTAATAATTATGAAAGTTGTGTTTGATTCTGTTTCCTCACAGGTCCTTGTTTACAATCTAATTTGGAGTTGCATGCAAAGTGAAATAAAACAAGAATTCTGTATCTGAGAAATGGCTGGTCATGAAACAAATGGGCTTTGCATGTTAATGAGCATTGTTTGCAGAAAAAATACATTCAAAGCTTCACTGATACCTGCTTCCCTTCAATTAATTCTACCCTCTGATGGTGCTTGCAAATGTCCAGGCTTCCGAGGGGACTGCTTTTCAGTGCAGGGGTTTGGGAAGGTGTTCACACCACTCTGTCTACGAATTGGGGGGAACTGTTGATGGACAGGCTTACTGGAGGGGAAGCGGGAGGAAGGGTTTGCTGTGGCCTCCTGCCATGCTGAGTGGTGTGAGGCTTTAGGCAGACTCCCTAAGCTTAACTTTATCTCTCTCTTCAGAATCAGTGACGAGCCCAAAAGGATAAAGGTAGACTTTAGACACCAAAGGAGCGCTAAGACTCAAATAGAAAGGCAAATTTTAATCTCAATTGGATAAAAAAGGGCCAGAGGAAATGACTCAGATCATTGAAAGAAAAGGCCAAGTCTGAGGTAGGCCTAGCAGCTGGGTTTCTGCACCTGTCCGGCCCTCCTTCCCATGACTGGGCAACCCCCGGCTCAGCTATTATTTTGGTTACTCAGGGCGTGTTTGGAGAGAGAAGCGTGATTGTTGGGCTTTAAGGAGAGAAGGAGACAGTCTCTGGGAAGGGAAGGAAATGATAGCATGGGCCAGCAGTGGCCAGAGTTGTTACAAGAAGGTCTGTGCTTTGGAAAAATGCCCAAGGAAGGAAGAATTTCAATAACCACATCAATTATAGGGAAGTAACTTTGTAGAAGAGGCCGTGTAAATCGTACCTTACAGAGCAATAAGGAATCTGATGGTGGGAAAAAGAAAATGATTCGAGGACCTGTAAATGATCACCACAGTAGGCAGTGGCAGCCATCTGGCTGCACTCATATGAGAACTCTATTTTAGAGGCATCACTGGAGAAATGAAGTCCCTAAGAACCCAATTTTTGGAGATTAAATTCACTGAGATCTCTGTTCGTTTTGAGACAGAGTCTCACTCTGTCACCCTGTGTAGAGTGCTGTAGTGTCACAGCTCACAGCAACCTCAAACTCTTGGGCTCAAGTAATCCTCTTGCCTAAGCCTCCCAAGTAGTTGAGATATAGATGCCTGCCACAACACCTGGCTAGTTTTTTCTATTTTTAGTAGAGACAGAGTCTCGAACTCCTGAACTCAGAAGATCCACCCACCTCAGGCTCCCAGAGTGCTAGGATTACAGGCGTGAGCCACCATGCCTGGCCACACAAAGACCTTGTGAAGAAGCACCAGGCTAGGATAGCATCCTACATATGATGTAACTTTGTTCTGTACTTTTACAAAATGACTTTTTATTTTAGAATAGTTTTAATGATAAAGATAGTACAGAGAATTCCCATTTATATTATATCTAATTTCTCCTGTTATATAGCACATTTGTCACGGTTAATGAACCAATATCGACACATTCTGAGGTCCATAATTTTTTGGGGGGGTTACCTAATAACCCTTTTTGGTCCCAGGATCCCACCCAGGATACCACATTGCATGTATTTGTCTTCATGGCTGTGATAAGTTCCTTGTTTTTGATGATCTCAATCATTTTGAGGAGTACTGTTTTTTTAAGCATATCTTTCAATTTTTCTGATGTCTTTCTCATGATTAGACTGGGGTTATGGATTTGGGAGGAAGACCACAGAGGTAAACTTCCATCCTCAACACGTCATATCAATGGGAAATACCACTATGTACTGACGTGACTTATCACCATTGATATTAACCTAGATCACCTGGCGGATGCAGTGTTTATCATGTTTCTCTAAAGCAGTGGTTCTCAACCTGTGGGTTGCAACCCCTCTGTAGCACTGAAAATACATGGCGGCATTAGGAAGGACTTAGGCATTAGGAACCACTGCTCTAAAGTGACTTCCCCCCCACCCTCACTTTCCATACTGTACTTTCTAGAAAGAATTCATTGTCCATTCCACACATAAGGTGTGAGGAGTTATGTGCTACCTCCTTCAGGGCTGAGCATCAACAAATTATTCAGAATTCTTCTATATGAGAGATTTGTCTATTTTCTCTAATTTGTTTATTTTATTTAGTCATTTCTATCGGTATAAACTCATGAATATTTATTTTATTCTTGGTTTATAGTCTGATCCTATTTTATTTATTGTGTTGCTTAAATTGTTCCAGCTTTTGCCCTTGGGAGTTCTTTTCATTGGTTCCTGTGCCTTTTGACAAACGCTCATCATCATCATCATCATTATTTTATCACGTCCTTACTTTCTGGGGCTATATGATGCTCTAGACTCATCTTATATATCCCCTGTGCCAGTTCTATGGTTTCCCTAAAAAGCTCTGGCTCCTTTTGCTAGAGAATAGTATTTAGAAGCCAAGCTATGGAAACTAAGGATGTTATGTCTCTTGAAAATGTTGTAAACTGTTAAGGAGATTGTGTTAGGAAATCCTAACTTTAGTAACATCTATGCATCCATCCCTTAAAACATTCATTGCAAAAATTTTCTGAAATATTATAATGGACCAGGCTCTGTTCTACACACCAGGGCTACAAAATAAAAAGTAGTCTTTGTTTACAAGAAATTTCACAGTTGGCTAGTAGCAAAAGCCTAGGCCGCTACTCAAATGCCATGACAGAATCTTGTTGGTTTAATTTTATTTGACAAATATTAATCATGTGTAGTGACTATCTGGTGTTCTAGACAACTTAAGATAGCAAGAGAAACATGGGCCAATTACTGCCTTCAAAAAGTGTACACCCAAGCAAGGTAAAAGTGGGGTGATTGAAGAGCACAGGTAAACAGGCAGTCAAAATACAGTGGGGTCTGGGTGCCCTGTTCCTAATTTATAGTTGGAGACTTGAAATACTGCACCTTCCCCTAAGTATTTTTTCAGAGAACCATATCCAAGAATAGTACCCACATCTTCAGAGGTGTGTATTAGCAATAAATCCAGACTTAGTCTCTCTTAGCATCTGCCTCCCCTAACGTGTTCCAGAATTCTTTAGGATTTTACTTACGTTCAAAATGTTTGCCCTTATCTCACCATCAGAGGTGGGCTTGCATAGAACATTTGGTGACTGCTCCCAGACTGTTCCAGAGAGCACCGGTGTCCAACTTTGAGGAGGTTGATCTTTTTCTCACTGCTGCCATCCCATGGAGCTGGAGAGCATCACTGCCACCTGCTGTGTTTGAAGCTTTGCATTCTCTGGCCCAGTCCTGTTTGCTCAAATATGGAACTGCCTGGTCACTTGGAGGCTTCCTGAGACTGATTCTATAGCTCAGACAGAAATCAGATATAAATACTTATATTATAATAGAAGCAATCAATATTTGTGAAACTTTCCACCAACTTAGCCTGATTTTGTGCAGGGTGGATAGTGCAAGGTGTTTCAGGGTGGATAGTGCAAATGGATGGATGACTTTGGGCAAAGCTGTTGACTAGAGTGAGCTTTGCCATGCTCCTCAGTCTCCATTTTTAGGAGTGTGACCTCAGAAAAGTTGTTAATCTCTCAGACTCTCAGTTTTCTCATTTGTGAAGGAAAGGGCATCATATATTTGCTTACTCCCCCCTGGGGTTGTGTGAGGATCCAGTGAGTTAATGGATAGGAAACCATGTTTTTCAAATAAACAATAATGGTGCTATTGCTCTCCTCACCATTAATAATCATTTTGTCAGCAAAATATTTATTGAGTTTATAAGCACCTAACTTTGGAGCTAGACAGACTTGGTTTTAAATCCTAATTCTCTAACCTTGAGCAAGTTACTTACCATTCTGAGCCTCAGTTGCCTCATCTATAAAAGGGGTGATAGTACCAATTTTAGAAAGGGAGCCAACATGTGTGATTGAATACTCTGACTAAGGTTACTTATTGTCATTATTGATACAACATTGACTGTAGATTTCACATCTCATGGAAGGTTTCGAGGATGTGAAACCTTTGTGAGGATTAAGTGACATCATTGATTCATTCCATGAATATTTACCAATATATGTCTAGGTGCTAGAAAGTATCAGCACAAAAGAGATGAAAAGTCCTACCTTCATGTAAGATAGAAAGCAAAAAATATAAATCAACCAGGAAAATGTGTAGCCTGTTAGATGGTAGTAAGGGATATGTGTAAGGATTAAGCAGAGGCAAAGAGATTCTGATTTCAGGACAGGTAGTCAGAGAAGGCCTCATTGGGGAGATGACGACTGTGTAGTAACCTGCAGGAGGTGAGGGATGGATGAGCCTTCAAAGTGGGGGGAAGCATAGGCATAAAGGCCTGAGTGAGCGTTGATAGAAGCCCACGGCTTCTCAAGTTAGACAAGGCACTGAAGGGAAATCTTTGTTCAAGACCTGGTTGTAGTTTCTTCTTAGATGCTCATTGCAAGGAGCCAGCTCCAGGTTGAGAAAGGCTAGTGCTCTAGAAGGTTGGGACAATAAATGGGCCATAAAAGCTGCCACATAGCTTTTACCCCGTCAGGCTGTTTCTGATGCTACTGTCCATTTGATTTTAAACTAAAGTATGACCATGAGCCATCCCCTTTTAGCTTCTAATTCTAAGAAACATGCCTACCTGACCAAAAATGCTTACGCTGCTCTAGGATGGGATTCCCAATTTCTTTCTGGCAGAGTCCTAAGAGGAGAAAGTGTACACCGCTGGGGGCTTGTGGGCCCTGCTAGCTATGACATTGCAAACTTGAATTTGCCAAACACTTTGAGTTCTTCACAACCAACACAAAAGCTTTAACATACCTGTTCTATTTTTCAAAAAGATTAAATCTTCAAAAAATGAGCACTCCAAAATATGCTGTAATTATCCTAAAGCTTTATATACCCCTTGGTATACTGCCGTGTGCCCCAAGGTTACTTTACTTTGAAAACCATAGAAAATTAGGCTGTGCCAAGTAGAATTATTTTAGTTTTCAGGTTAAAGACTGTTCAACCTATGTAACACCAATAAATCTTGCAAGCACACATTTGCATGCAAATTTACCTGATTTCCCTCGAGTCACATTGTCTCTAAAATACAATTTCCCAGAGCTGTGAAGCACGGCCTGCCTTGACACCTTTCTCTTTTGCTTCATTCTTTCTTTCCTCTAACTTCTCACTACTGGAAGTGCTTATTCCTTTTTGTAGTCAAGTCTTTTTGTCTTCCTACCTATATTGTTTTAGGTTGCTATAGTTGCGAAAGTACACTCCTTTTTCTTTCTTTCTTTCTTTCTTTCTTTCTTAGCAGATTTATTAGATATACTGGGTTTGGGATCTTAGCTCCATCATTTACTGGCTCTCTGACCTGGGCAAGTTACCCCTCTATGCCTCAGTTTCTTTATTTAAAAATAATCACAGAATCTACCTTGTGGGGATGCTGTAATGAACAAATGAGTTGAGGTCTGCAAAATGCTTCGTGTGGGGCATGACATGTAGACAGTGTTCCATAGCATTACCCATTATCTTCTATTTTAATTGTCTGCTTTTCACTTGGTCATTACGGCGTGCTTCCTTCAGGCAGAAGCGTTTGTCTTCTGACTTCTGTACTCTAAACTAGCCTATCTCATTGCATTGTGATTATTTGCTCACAAAACCTTGTCTTGCCCTTTAAACCAGTGGCTCTCACCTGGCTATGAGATTTTGTTCCTCTTCCCAGGGAACATGTGTCGATATCTGGGGACATTTTGGGGTGTCACATCATTTTGATGGCACCCTTGGGGTGGGGTCCTACTGGCACCTAGTGGGTACATGCCAGGGATGCTGCTAGACATCCTACAATGCAGAGGACAGTCCCACAAGAAAGAATTACTCAACTTAAAATGTCACTATATCATGGGGGGGAAGCCCTGTGCCACACCGTGAGTTCCAAAAGCTGATGTCCACTCCACGTGTATATGTACGGCATCTAATGTAATGCCTGGCTCACTGGGACTGCTTGTTGAATCATTTCTTGCATGAATATTGTTGATGCAGAGGACGTGATACTTCTATTGGAAGTTCTGATTGCCTAAGTTCTTACAGAAGACTATTAACTATGAACTCTGATATTTGCATGTTTATTAAATGTTTATTCATGAGACTCCAAAAGACAGCATCCATAGCTTTGCAGGAGAGGATATGGGTAATGCCGTAGATTTATGCATACTTAATTTCCATCTTTTTAATAGTATCTGAGCATCAGCGAAGGCCTAATCCACATAACTCCTCTGATGCAGAGACGCTTGGTATGATTTCTGACTTATTTTAGATCTCTGTCTAATAAAAGTCGTAAGAAGGCTTCTGATCTTTCCTAGTTTTCCCTTCTCTCTCTCAGGGTCCCGCTCTGAAACTATCTCAAAATGCCAGAGAGGGACAAGGTTGCCTTCCTTCCCTTTCCAATCTTTCCTTGAACTTCTGGGTGAGCCAGCATGGAAGCCCAGCCTCTCCTTTTCCCTCTGCCTCACCAACTGCTACCGCTCCCGGGGACAGAGAGGAAATGACTAAAAATTGAACGGAGGCTTCCAACAGGGCTGGGAGGAGATCTAGCCCATTTTAGCACCTTGTAATGTGAAAATGTCTCTCAGCAGGGCACCCCCCTCTTTGTTTGTTTAGTTATGTGATCAGGAAGTGGACACAATTTTCTTGAATTATTCCTGCCAGACAGTAAATTATATCTCAAAGAGCAAACCTTTTGATTTGTTTTTCCCCCTCACCATTCATTTACATTTTTGCTATCACATCAAGGCTGATCCAGTTAAAGCCATTTTCTCACCAAATTCCAGTGGAAGTAAAATTTTTTTCAAAGTCAGAGCAAGGGCTACCCAAGAGGACTGCGCAGCTTCCTACTGTAAAGATAGGACCCAGGATTGACTGCAATTAAGCTTCCTTAACATTCAAGCTTCCTTAACATTCCTAAGTGTTCAGAAGACAAAGCCACCCAGGGGTAAAGGGACTCTGGTGGGTTCTGTCTCAGATTTGCCAAGGTTAGGGTGAGAGTCTGAGACTGGATCGCCATCTGTTTGAAATTGTCACTGGATGGAAAAAACAGAACAGGATAGCATCAGAAGAAAGAGAAATTCTGTCTTGCTACGTGAAACCATTAAAGTTTATGTTGGTTGTAAACTGGAGAACTATTCGAGGGAGGAAAACTTCTAAAATATGGCTTACCTATGAAAAAGTGATATAATTGCTAACCCTTGAAATTATTTCTCAGGTGCTTCTATTATTTATAAGAACTGCCTATTTGTGTCCAGTTGAAACTGTTTGTATACAAATGTTAAGTTACTTCATTCAGCATATGGCACCTGATGGCTCCTGGGTTCCTGGCCCTGCCAGGTACTAGGATGCAGCAGTGAAGGACACATTATTCATAAGAGGCATCCTCTTACCTACAAAATAATCAAATTACTTAATCTTGTGACTAAGTTTCTTTCCCTGTAACCATGTTTCTGGTGATAATAACTCTAGTACCTCTTTTTTGAGAGCCAAATGGGATAATTTGCACATGAAAAACTGCTCATTGGGAACTATGAAACATGTATGTGTGTTGGTTACTATTTTGTTTTCAGGGGCTAAGTATGAAAGGATGAGGCTTATATAGCTTCTACTCACATCTTACTGGCTAGAACATAGTCCTGTAAACTACAAGGGCATCTGAGAATATGGAGGAGTGCATGGATATTTGGGGAGCATGAGTAACCTCCGTCTTAGAGAGGAGGGGAAAGCCTTAATTAACTCAATACTTTTTTTAAAGAGCACAACTATAACCCAATTACCCAAATTCTTTAGAGAAAGATGATGTAGGATGTCCCAGAATGAAGTAGTGAGTATCCTTTACGTAGGAGTGAGCCTTTGTACTGTGTGACTCTCTGTGCATGCAGAGACCAATGCTAAATTCAAACCTGGTGTGTTACTTGGCTCTTACGTCATAGCAGGCAATTTATTAAACCTTTCTGAGCCTCAGTTTTCTCATCTGTGAAACGAGCTTGGCAGTACCTATCCTGGAGCCTTTTGCAAGACTAAGATATAAATGTGTGAAATGCCTTTGCTTGGTACCCAGCTTTAAGTGGGAACTCAGAAATGATACATATTAATGTTTCTAGAAATGTTTTGTGAGTGAGTAGATGGACAGCCGTGAAGTGGTTTTGCTGAAGTCACAAGCTAGTGAACAACACAGCTGGAAGTAGAACCAACGTCCAATGCTCCCAGTCTAAGGTCCCTTACCCTCTACTAGCCTTCCCGAGCTAATTTGTCACCAGGGCTTGAGTCATCCTTGAAAATGTTTCTCCAAATTGTCATTTTGTTTTCACTCCTTATGAAGACTCCCGCTTGCATTTATGCAATAGTTCACTGGATGCCTTTCCTTCAGATTTTCGGTACCTGCTCTCATTCTCAATTAATCTTCCAGATTGATCATTTTGCAATCGTAGAATTTCCACTATCTGCTGCATGAACTCTAAATTCTTCTGCCTGTTTTTCAATGTCTTTTTAAACCTGTCCTTTGTAGGAATATCTTAGGAACCTGGTATAGGATAAGGAATTTTGAAACTCCATATTTTTTCCCTCCCTTGCTAAATAGTTGCACATTCTTCACCAACGACTGGCAAACATTTCCTATAAAGGGCCAGATAATAAGTATTTCAGGTTTTGAGGGCCATGGTATCTCTATCCCAACTACTCTTTTATTGTAGTGTGAAAGTGCCACATACTATCTGTAAACAAATAAATGCTGGCTTGTTCCAATAAAACTTTATTTATAAAAATAGGCTGCTGGTTTCCAAGTTTCCAAGCCCTGTTTAATACCACTGCTTTACTCTGCCTGTCCTTTCTCCAGACTAGCCATCATATATATAGAACATACAAATTCTTTTCTTCTCTGACTTTGCCTGTACAATACCAGAACCTAGAAAACCAGAAAGCCCTCCTTTCCAACTCTTCTGACCCATTCTTCTTATTATTCCTGTTATCTGACTCTTTTCCGGTCAGAAGTATACCAACTATAGCAATTATGTAAAATAAATGCAATTTGTTACTCTCTAATTGTTTCATGTATTGTCATATTGTCCCGAATTAAGCACTTTTCCTGTATGCCTAAATTGTGCCTAATACAAAGAATTAGATACTGTCATATAAACTAAATACAACTTTATTTATTTATTTTTGACCCATATACTACTCCACTAATTTAAATTAGGAACTAGGAGTCCTTTGCTTGTTTCAGAAAGATACTGTGGAAAATGACCATCAAGGAGTTGAAGCAAATGGTGTCCAGTAAAACCTAACTCAACCAACGTGTCCAGGATGTCGCTACTGATACTTTTATTTTGCAAGCAGAAATCCTCTCACTGATTTCTATAGATTTATCTAAAGAACGATCTGCTTTGAAGCTAATCCCTTCAAATATCTCAATCCTACCATGTTTGGCAAATACATTTGCTGGTGTACCAGGCCTAAAAAAAAAAAAGAAGAACTTTTCAGCTGGGAACTGAAGAATGAATGTGAATGTGAATGCTTTGGAATGTAATGAGACTTTGGCAGCAGCTAGTTGGTTCTGTTTTTCCAGTTTTCTCACCTGTGTCTTTCAAAAAGTTGTTAACCTATATCAGTAAATCCCTTTCAAAAAGAAAGCTATACTCAGATGCAGAGCACAGAGTTTCTGATATTTGGTATTTTTTCTTTTTTCTTTTTTTTTTCCTTTATGATTTTCTTTTCTTTTTTTTTTTTTTTGTAAGACAGAATTTATTCACAGAAAAGAAAGAAAAGAATACAGAAAACATTAAGGCATCTGTTAGAGGGAGAAAATTCTGGTGGGGAGAGAGAAGCTCTCTCCGTTTCTCTCCCAGTCTTTCCCCATCTCCTCCTTTAGGCCTTTAGTCTCAGGGTATATATAGGTGTAT
>CAUYON010143326.1:0-33762 GCA_963573935.1 Arctocebus calabarensis | reverse complement strand
TTTTATTAAATTATAATTGTGTACATTGGTGCAATCATGGGGCACAATGTGCTGACTTCATATACAATCTGAAATATTTTCATTGAACTATTTAACATAGCCTTCATGGCCTTTTAATCACTGTATGAAAACATTTATATTCTACATTTAGTAATTTTCACCTGTACCCTTCTAAGATGCACTGTAGGTGTGATCCCCCAATTACCCTCCCTCCACCCATCGTCCCCCCTCCCCTCCCAGAAAATGTATAGCCTTAATGCCTACAGCAAAAATACAGAAAGACCACAAATTAATAATCTAATGACACAGCTCAAAGGAACTAGAAAAGAAAGGGCAAACCAAACCCAGAGCCAGCAGAAGGAAAGAAATAACCACAGTGAGGTTATTTGGCCCACAGTGAGGGCCCAACTAAATGAAATCAAAAACAAGAAACTAGTACAGAAGATCAATGAACCAAAAGTTGGTTCTTTAGAAAGATAAACAAAATTGATAGACCTCTTGTTAGATTAGCCAGAAAGAGAAGAGAAAGGACACTCATAAATTCAGTCAGAAATGAAAAAGGAAATACTACAACTGACACCCCAGAAACACAAAATATTGTCTGGGAATGCTGTGAAAATCTCTATGCACATCAAATGTAAAATGTAAAGGAAATGGACAAATTCCTTTATACGACCTCCCAAGATGCAATCAGGAAGAAATAGAGTCCCTGAACAGATCGATAACAAACAATGAGATTGAAGCAGCAACAAAGAATATCACAACCAAAAAAACCCCAGACCAAACATTTTCACAGCTGAATGTTATCAGATCTCCAGAGCAGAGCTGGCACCTGTACTGCAGAAATTATTCAGTAACATTTATAAGGAGGGTGCTTGTCCTCAGGATCAGTTGACAATACCCTGTTTTCTGCTGCTTGATGATAAGTTCTGCTACTTGGTCTCCCTGAGTCCTATTCCCTTTATTCATATATTTAACTGATTTCACCCTTACTCTGTCCCAAGAATTATCTAGTGGTCAGAAATTCATCGGAAATCAAATCTCTCTGCCCTCATCAGACTTCTGTTCTAATAGACCAGGTGGACAATAACAAATTTCAGACAGTATTAATTACACTGCAAGCTAAAAATGGATACATGGTGTAAAATATCAAGAAGTAAGGCGTGCCAGTGGGTGGGAGAGCTACCATTATAAGAGAAGGTCTCATTTGAGCAGGCACCTGAAGAAAGCAGGGGAGTGGGTTATGCAGCTATCCAAAGCAAGGGAACATCCAGGAAGAAAAACAGTGCAGAATCTTAACTTCACATTTATCATTTACAAACTTTTTTTATACCTATTTTACAAGTGCTTGGCATTCCAGGAACACAACCTTACTCATCTTTAAAATTGTCTCAGCTCTTCTTTACTATTTGCTGTTCAATATAAACATTTATATATCAATTATTTAAGGAATGATCTTCTGCAGTCTTGCATGGAAAGACTTTATTACAGGGCCATTATCAAAGTCTTTTCAACGTCCAAAATAATGCTTGTTCCTCCATTGATACGGAATAAAGCAAAATATAAATAAACTGTTCATGCAACTCTATTTTTCCCACTAATGAGACAAAGTAATTTACAAGGTCACTGCTGAGTCCTCTGTATCTTGGATAGCTGGTTGAAGAGCTCGATGAACTTCTTCAGAGAATCAGGACAAAGCTGTCCTTAGTAAATTTAAGTCACGAGACAGATCCACTTGACCAGAATTCCAATCTCTGAAATGTTACCTTGACTTCCTCTGTCGGGTTGCATAAGAAAATTAACCACTCTGATTCTCAATTTCCTCAACAGTGAGAAGGGAATAACTACATACTTGCCTTCTTAAAATAAGCAAGATGAATAAATAAGATGTGTGAGTGTCTACCAGTAACTAACTTAATACAAATAGGTGCTATTTGAGTTAGGATCGTGGTCATCTGTGTTTTGTGAGAGTTATTTATTTCATTGATACTTTATTCAGATTCTCTCCAGAGGCAGTAAACACTGCCAAAACAACTTTCACAGGCCCAGCACAGTGGCTTATGTGTGTAAGCTCTCACTTTGGAAGGCTAACGTGGATGAAACCAGGGGTTCGAGACCAACCTGAGCAAGAGCAAGACCCCCATCTCTCCCAAAAGTAGAAAAAGTAGCCAGGTGCAGTGGGTGCCGGTAATCCCAGCTATTCCAGAGGCTGAGACAGGAGGATCGCTTATGCTCAGGAGTTAGAGGTTGCTGTGAGATAGGCTGGCAGTACAGCACTCTAGCCTGGGCAACAGAGTGAGACTCTGTCTCAAATAATGATACTACTAATAATTTTCATATTTATTCTCCTACTAAAGTCTTTCAAGGGTCCGTCCCTTGCAGACGAAATCTAATCGTAAACACAGCATGCAACCGTTCAGCCACTGGCCCCGAGACCATTTCCGGCCTCAGCTCCACCTCTCTCCCACACATAATCTGTAGTCACCCACATGTTATTCTTGCTTGGCTCCTCTTTGTTCCTTAAGAACACGAAAAGGGAAAAAAAAAATGAGTGCTGAAAGTTACCAGCTCCGTGTTACCTCCTCTGATGTCTAGAGACAGAGGTAGGCTGTAACCCTGTGCCATCTGATCACTCTTTCCTAAGTATAAGACATCCGTTTAAATGTGCACTGAGCCTTTCCTGTCAAGTCCAATTTGATTAGTCTGAAGATGACTGCAAAATATAGTTGAATTAAGGCAGGGTAGCCTCCTTTAAAACCTTTTACCTACAAAATTGGATGTGTCCTAGTAGCCCAAGATAATACTCTTATTGGCTGAAGAATGTGGGCCAGCGTCCCTTTATGACTCTCTGGGGATTTCACAATGGCCTCGATGCAGTGCTGTAGTATTCCTACCACGCAGGGAAGAGAAGCTCGTCAACACTTGGTGGTGAACAGAACATCGTGCCAATTATCTCTGATGTTACCCAGGTAGTGGTCCTTAGCCGATGAAATCTGTAGCCCAAGAAATCTATTTTCATGCTTCCTCTTGCCTATAAAGATCCTCTGCTGATTTGGTGCGATCATATTCATTGCTTTCCTTGTAGGAGACCTGTGCCTGGGAAATAAACTTGGCTGACCAGCCTACGAACCCAAATCATCTGTCTTTGTATTGATTTAGCACTGACTCACTTAACCTATTAAAGCACCTAATTTTGCCCAGCCATATAGCAGGGTGAATTTGTCTTATATTTATTGCACCTCCCAATAGCCCCGTGAAGTTAGTGGTCATAAATGACAGTTGCAGAACCTGTGCTCCAAACTTCTCTATTTCAATCGTTAGACAATCTTCCCAGACACTGGCCATCCATGTAAATGTTAACTGGGTCATTACATTTGTCTGAAGTCTGTGTTGTCATTTTTTTCATTTCTTCCTTTAATCTGTGCCATGATTACATTGCAGCAAAGTTTTGCCATGATGTGCCTACGATTCTATCGTCTCATATTGGTGCATTTCACCTGCAGTGTTAAAATTATTTTTTAGACATTCCAATCTCAGGTTCACAATGCAATTTGTTCCTTCTTTCTCCTCTACCAAGTGTATTCCAGAAATGAAGCTAAGAAAAACGGGCTTCTCAAAAAAAAATACCATTAAGAAAATTCATTCTATTTGTTTTTCAGCAAACATCACCCATTTAGCAGACCATTTTATTGAACTATGTGTACTTATGCATGTATCTTTTGGAAATTTCATTGTATAGCAGCTCAAGCATCGCTGTTTGGCTATAGACCATAAGGAGAAATGGTGAGCTTTATAAAGTCTATGCCTCTCAGAGCTCATTCCCATCCACATTCCCACTGTACCACACAGCAGGATGTCTCTATTTATTACTCTATCTTCAACTCTTCATCATTTCTATGGGCAGCAAATCTTATGGTTGGGCTTTGCAAAGCCACATTTTTGAAATTTATATAGTGAAGTGCTATATTAATTATAAAATTCTCTGCACTGAATGTTTGCAACATAATCATAAGTTGTTAAACCTCGTTGTCTTCTCCTGAGTGGCTTCCACAGCCTAAGTCCTGCCTCCTCTCCTCAATGATCCTAATTAAAATTCATTTCTCTTAACTCACCTAAGTGATCCTTTTCCATGAAAACATATTTGAGTCATAGGATAATTCAGATATTCTTATCTGTACCCTCATATTACTGTATGCACACTTACCACCCTCTACCTTAAAAGGTGATTGTCTTGCTCTGTCTCCAAAGAGAACAGATATTTTGTCTTCTGTGGGGCTATAGCCTCTGGACAGTGTCTAGTATACAGTAGGCACTTAATAAGTTCTGGAGAATAAAATCAAATGAGTCTTAACACAACAAATAAATAAGTGAGGTGAATGCTATGTTAACCAGTTTGATGTAAACATTCCAAACTGTATATAAAATCAGCAGGTATCCCATAAATGCAGTTTTGATCTAATAAAAAAAGTACACAGTTTTGATCTAATAAAAACAATCAAATGAATCTTATCATTTTTTTCTCCATGTCACAAAGTCCATTACCCGTGACAAGTAAATTTGTTCAGACTAGTCTTGTCCCAAATAAAATTCTGTACTGCCCCTTGCCTGTATGAGAAGATACATAAATATTTGTATGAGAAATAAATTAATAAGTACATAAAAATATAAAATCCCAAGGTGCATCTTGCAAGGGTACAGGTGAAACTTACTAAATGTAAAATATAAATGTCTGAACACAATAACTAAGAAAATGCCATGAAGGCTATGTTAACCAGGTCAATGAAAATATTTCAAATTGTATATAATACCCGCACATTGTACCCCATGATTGCATTAATGTACACAGCTATGATTTAATAAACAACAACAACAAAAAATAAACTCCCTGAAACCTGTGTTTGCTCTCAATCTCTATACAATCCTAACAATGGGATTCTAGATGTGATCTTACTGCAAAATAAAACTGATGTATCCCTGATGATCTTTGAAAATGATAAAGCATGGTGGCAAAGCCTGACAAAAGAAAAACAAAGTTATTGACTTTCCAATTGCACCTGTTCTAAGATTCCTGAACTTTCCTCCAAATCGTGTTCACCATGCACACAACCTACAAATGACGGCACAGCACGCTTACATTTTCAAGCTCGGCTACTACAGTAAGACTAGTCTGCCAAAAAGTAATAAATGTTTTAAACATTTAAAAACCTGGGAGGCTTTTGTTTCAAAAAGTGCTTTATCAAAATGAGCTCTTCATGATTCCCAATGAGTAGAGTGTTAATGAAAGTCAAACAGGAAGGAGCTGGTGGCTTCTTTATTGCTCCTACCCACGTGTAATCTTCTCTCTGTCTTTCTCCCTGGCTGTGGAGAGTGATACAGAAACGGCACGCTGCAGATGAATTGCGCAGAGGGTGTCAGAAAGGAATGTTGCCGCACACATCCTAATACTATTCTGCAATTGGTATTTTTCACGGCTGTCCTCATCCTAGTAATATATCCCTGGATTTGACTGTAATCTAGCCACCAAGCTCACCTGCAAGTCTCATAAACTTGTTTTACTGTAGCCCTAAGTCACAGATTCTGTGGAACTGGACAGATAATACCAACCCATCACATCCATTACAGAACACATCTGCACTCACATCTCCTCCTAATCCATGTTTCCACAGGGGCATCACATTCTGCTCAAAGAAAACATAGGACGTTACGAACCCACTAGCTGACCATGTGTATTGCCTTGGTAATTAGATTAGCCATTCTGAACACACACTAGGTTTTTTAGGTTAAAAATCTCTTGATTCACAGATCATGACGCATTCAGCTGTAAAAACAAGGTTTGAGAGTACTTTGAATGACTTAGGAGAACTGGGTACAAAAATATTTAATGATTATTTTTTTGGAAGTCTCTTTGGAACATCTGCCTAGGAACTCATGTGACTTCTGTGATCAACTCCCAAAAATAAAAAAGAAATTGTCATTGACTGTGCTAAATGAAAAACCCGTCTAGAGACTTTATAGAAATTGATATTACAAAATTATTTTATTTTTTTATTAAGTCATTTGTACATAGATCATGAATACATTTATGCCATTGTGGGATTCAATGTGTTGATTATTTTACAAAATTATTATTAGAAGAGGTGATTGAAAAATGTTTAGCCCAAAATTCAATGGGAAAAAAATATATAGAATCAGTCAGATAATAAATTACTAAAAACATTTTGTTTATCTTTTCAAAGAACCAACCCTTTGTTTCCTTGATCATTTTTAATATTTTCTTATTTCCATTCTGTTTAGTTCTACTCTGATCTTTGTTAATTCTTTTTTCCTTCTGCTGCCTTGATTTGGTTTGCTTTCCTTTTTCTAGTTCTACTTTGTTAAGACATGACAGTAAGTTGTTGATTTGTGATCTTATGTCTTTTTCACAATTAAGGCTATGAACTTTCTCCTTAGAACTTCTTTTTTGTATCCCATAGACTTCATTAGTTCACGCCCCCTTTATTTTTCAGTTTGAGAAATCTTTTCATTTTGATCTCAGTTTCATTACTGGTCCAAGGATTGTTCAATAGCAATTTGTTTACTTTCCATGACTTCGTGTAGAATTGAGTGTTCCCCTTGGAATCGATTTCTAGTTTTATTTTACTACAGTGTGAGAAGATAACATGATTTTGATATTTTATCAAAAGCCCTAAATATGATCAATCTTGGAAAATATCCCATGTGCTATTGATAAGAACGTATATGTTCTACCCCTAAACTGTTTGGGCCATTAATTGTAGATTCCCATTTATGTCCAGCATTTTCTTATTTATTTTCTGGTTTGATGATCTGTCCAGTTCTATCAGTGGGGTATCGAAGTCCCTGACAATTGAGACACTGTTTCTTTCTTCACTTAGATTTAGTAGAATTTGCTTTTTGAATCTGGGAGCTACTCTGTTAGGTGCATATATATTTAGGATTATTATGTCTTCTTGTTGAATTGCTCTGTTTACCATTAGATAATGACCATCTCTGTCTTTCATTACCATTGTTGATTTAAAGCCTATTTTATCTGATATGAGACTGTTTATACCTGCAAACTTTTGATGTAATATTTTTTCAGCCCTTTAGCATGAGTCTGTAGGAGTCCTTGCAAGCTAGAGGAGTTTCTGGAGACAGCATAGTAACGATCAAGCTGAGAGTCAAATCAAGGCCTTGATATCATTTACAATGGCTACGAAGAAAATAAAATGCCTGGGAATGCACTTAAATAAGGATGTGAAAGATCTCTACAAGGAAAACTGTAAGTCACTGATGGCAGAAATCACAGATGAGGCAAACAAATGCAAAAAACACCCTTGGCTGTGGATTGGTGGGTTCAATGTCATTAAAATGCCCATATTGCCCAGTGAGAGTCACAGATTCAATGCAAATTCCCATCAAAATGCCAACATCGTATTTTACAGATCTAGAAAAAATAATACTAAGCTTAATTTGGAACCAAAAAAGAGCTCAAATAGCCAAAACGATTTTAGGCAAAAAGGACAAATCTAGAGGCATCATGTTACCTAACTTCAAATTATGCTACAAGGTTTGTCACCAAAACAGCCTGATATAAAAGTAGACATGTAAACCAATGACACAGAATACTGGTGATAGAGCCATCTACTTACAGCCAATCTTTGACAAGGCGAACAACCGTATACACTGGGGAAGGGAAGCCCCCCTCAACAAATAGTGCTGGGAAAATCGGATCACAAGTCACATGAGAAGAGTGAAAAGGGACCCCCGTCTCTCACCTAGTCCAAAAATTCATTCTAGATGAATAAAAGACTTAAAGTTAAGGCATGAAAACATAAAAATTGTAGGCAAAAGTCTTCTACACATTAGACTAGGCAAAGATTTTATGGCTAAAACTCCAAAGGCAAAAATAGAAACAACGAAATTTATAAATAAGTGGGACTTAATTACACAATTAACAGAGTAAATAGACAACCTATAGAATTTGAGAAAATGTGTAGTATTTGCAAACTAGACATTTGACAGATGGCTAATATTCCGAATCTACAAAGAACTCAGGCAAATTAACAGGAAAAAATAATGAACAACCCCATTAGAAAGTGGTAAATATCAGGATCAGAAGAAAATAGAGAAATTGCCTATAAGCATAGTTTAAAAATGCCCGACATGTCTAACCATCAGAGAAATGCAAATAAAAACCATAATAGGATACTATGTTATTCCTGCCAGAATGTCTATTATTAAAAAGTCAAAAAAATATAGATGTTGGTGTGGACACAGAGAGAAAGGAATTGTTTAGGGCTGCAAATTAGGGTAACCTCTATGGCAAACAGTACGGAGGTTCTTCAAAGAAATAAAAGTAGACTTACCACTTAATCCAGCAATCCCACCACTCGATATTTACCCAAAGAAAAAGAATTAATTTTATCAATAAGACACTTGCACTCAAATGTTTATCACAGCACAATTCACGATTGCAAAGTTGTGAATTCACTTAAATACCTATCCATTCATAAGTAGGTTAAGAAAATGCACTGCATCTGTATACACTGGAGTACTGCTCAGCCAGAGAAAGGAATGAAATAATGTTTTCATGCAGCAACTTGAACTTGGAGACCATTATCCCAAGAAAAGTATCTCAGAGATAGAAAAACAAACACCACATGTATTCACCAATAATTGGGAGATAAGTAATGGGCACACAAGGGCACAAAAAAGATTTAAAGGAAATTGAAATCTGAGGAGGGAGGAGATGAAAAGCAATAACTTAACTTACCAGGTGTAGTGAACACTGGTCTGGTGATGGGCACGTGAAAAGTCCTGGCTTAAGCATTATACAGTGTGTTCATGTAACAAAACATCTCTAACCCTTTAATATTTAGCAATTAAGAAAATTAATATGTTTCTAGAAAAATAAAGAGGTCCCTTGAATTGTATGTTTCAGCCCTCACAAAACCTAGGTCCCCTCTTGATGCTGGGATATGAGGTTATATTTAAAATGCACAAATGCACTAGTGCTTTGGGGGAAGACAGGCAGGGGAAGTGGGAAATGTGCCCTTTTGTGTATAAGGAAAGGAATTCTCTAATTTATGATATTTGATTTTAAATGCCTTTGGACACATCTCCTTCCTTTGTTCTATGATAATGACACTGTGTACTGTTTTTTTTTTCTTGAAGTTTACTGACTTTATAAGTATAATTCTGCTTTTCTTACCAGATATCTGAAATATAGGCAGCAAAAGTATCAGTCCATGTTTTTCAATGAGGATATAATTTGTGAGTATTATCTGGCCTGTGTAATTCACATACTTCGAATCAGAACCAGGACCTAAATTTTGCATTTTAACTTTTAATATATCCAGTCCTTCTTATGGTGGCCGTCAGCATTTTAGAAAAGAAATTCCAAAATAAATGCTTCCGGAATTACATTTCCGATCGCAAAAGTTTATGTCCTGATAACACTGAATGAATAACCAAGGGGTAGTGAGTTTGAACCTGACGCTGTGACTGTCTACTCCTTGGGGTTGCCCCCACTCGAGTCTCTGTCTGACTAGGAGACACAGGAAGAGAGAATTCCCGCAGCAGTTCATGGGCCAGTGCTGAGCTGGGTGCATCTGCCTATAGTCCATTGACCAGACCTTAGCCACACAGCCACACAAAATGGAAAGAGAACCTGGGAAATGTAGTTTAGCTATATCCCCAAGAAGACTCAACCAGCCCTCCAACCGTGAAGGACTTGAGGTTGGAATATTAACAAATTTGCACACTAATAAGATAGCTTATCACAATCTCATGGATACTAGTAGCAGACTTTTGCGGAACTTTCTACCCCCAAACTACAGAATTTTACATTAGCCCATAGGACATGCTGCAAGATATGGAGGCCCATCAGATATGAACAAAACCCATCTCAAAAAAGTTTTAAAAAATGAAATCATACCCTATGTCTTCTTAGACCATAGTGGAATGAAATTAGAAGTCAATTTAAGAGAAACACTCAAATCTACACAAAGTTATGCAAACATACAGCCTGCTGCTGATGATTCTTGAGTCAATGATGAAACTCAAAATCCTTGAACTGAAGGACAAAAAGGACACAAGCTATAAATCTATGGGATTCAGCAAAATCAGTCCTGAGGGCAAAATTCCTAACTTTAAATGCCTACATCAAAGACACAAATTATCACCTAATTAACAAATTAACATCCAAGATCACATCTTAGGGAACTAAAAAAGAAAGAGCCAAACCAACCCAAAGCCAGTGGAAGAAAAGAAATAGCAAAGCTCGGAGAGAACTAAACGAAAAAGAAAAATGTGGTATATATACACAATAGAATATCATGTAGCCATAAAGAGAATGAAATCCTGCCATTTGCAACACCCTGCATGGAAGTGAAGAACATTGCATTAATATGAATGAATGAATGTTAATGAAATAAGCCAAGCACAGAAGGAGAAGTCTTACATATTCTCACTCATATGTGGGAAATAAATATTAGAATGATTGATCTCATGAAGACAGACAGTAGAATGATGGTTACCAGAGGCTGGGAAAGTAACAGAAGGAAGGAGTAAAAGAGAGATGGTTGATATATGCAAAAATATAGTTAGATAGATAGAATGAATAATATTCAAAGGCACAACAAAGTGACTATAGTCAACAATAATTTGAACCAAAAGAGTGGAATTCAAATGTTCCTATAAAAATAGGAACTGCATTTTGATTCAGTTCCTATTTTGTGTGCCTATATCAAAATAACAAGTTCTTTGTAAATAATAAATAAAAATAAAAAAGATTTTAAAACAAAGAAATTTATTCATACCATGATTTTATGGTTATAATGATTTTATGTTTACTATGATTAAAATATGAAAAAGATGGATTACACACTTGATAACCACTACTGGTGCATCAGACATTACATAATTTGATTAATGTGTAATATCTCTTTTTTATTTCAAATTAATATGAGGGTACAAATAATTAGGTTACATTGTTTGCATTTCTAAGGTAAAGTTCAAGTTGTGGTTGAGCCCTTCACCCAGAGGCTGTGCTATATATTCTTACACTGTGCACATTAGGTGAGAGTTTACCAATCCCCTTCTCCTTCCCTCTCCCCTTTTCCTCCTCCCCCACTTGAATATACTTGTGTGTTTTTTTTCAGTAGATGTACAGTTATTTTTCTATTGGTTTCATATTAGTATTAAGTAATACTTGCTTTTCCATTTTTCTGATACTTCACTAAGAAGAATATGCTTCAACTCCATCCCAGTAAATACAAAAGATACAAAGTCTCCATCTTTTTCATGGCTGCATAGTATTCCATGGTATACATATTCCATAGTTTATTAATCCATTTGTGAGTTGATGGGCTCTTGGGTTTCTTCCACATCTTGGCCATTGTAAATTGAGATTCAAGAAACATTCTAGTACAAATGTTCTTGTGGTAAAATAATCTTTTTTTTTTTCTTCTGGCTAGATACTAGTAAAGGTATTACAGGATCAAAGTCAAAGTCTACTTTTAGCTGTTTTCTGGCATTTTATGGGTGCTGGAAATCTTTGGTATTCTTTAGCCTGTAGACTCATCATTGATATCACAATTATGTACCAATTAGATTTGTTCTGAAAATTTTATATTATTGCCTCAGGACTTAGAGTGATGAAGTCCACTAATCCTTAGGGCAAGTTTAAGGAAGAATATCATTCAGGAAAAACATATATATATATATATAATACAAATATATATATATATATATATTTTATTAAATCATTGTTGTATACATAAATGCAATCATGGGTTACAATGTGCTGGTTTTATATACAGTTTGAAATATTTTCATCAAACTAGTTGACATAGCTTTCATGGCATTTTCTTACTTATTGTGTACAGACATTTGTATTCTACATTTAGTAAGTTTCACCTGTACCTTCTAAGATTCACCGTAAGTGTGGACCCACCAACTACTCTCTATCCACCCATCCTCCCCCCTCCCCTCCCCTCCCTTGCCCCTTCCCCATATTCCAATGTATAAGATTCTGAGGCAACCAAAAGAGAAATTCACCTATCTGGATATACTAATTTTTGAACAATTGAAATCTCTTGGAGCATCTTAACATACCAGGAAAGTACTAATTTTGGAGTCAAAAACTTTAAAAAGCATTCCAGAATTTTTTGTTTTTATTCAAATATTTTTATTCACCCAATTACTGAGCATCAAAGCTATGCACATGCTAGCCTACAGCTTGAAGCTAAGACTCAGCCACCTTTAGCGGCTTCAAAGAAATCCCTCTAACCAGAGAGGCAAGCATATAAATGGTAATTAGCATGATATGTGTAGAGTGATAGAGCAGGCTCTGGACAAAAATACCATTAAACACAGTGGGAGAATTAAAAAATACTCTTTATCGGGGTGTCTTGCTGATTCATGGGAGTTTTCACAGGACTGACCTTGAATCAGTCATGAAATATAAGTTAGAGGTCCCCAAAGGCTGAGGTGAGAAGTAAATCCTAAAGAGACTAAATTCTATGTACAAAGACCAGGAGGTGGAAAAGGGAAGGCTGGACAAGAGCAGAAAACTGTTCCCGATGACAGAAGACTTTGAGCGTTGGGGAAAATTTCCTACCAAGTGAGATTGAAATTGGAACCAGATTTTTATGAGACTGTCAAATGCCAAAGAGAGTCTAGAATACTGAAAGAAATGAGGACATGAGAGAAGCCTCTTTCCTGGTAACAAACACTGTATGCAAGACTGGTCTTGAAGCAATTATGCTCATTAATTTGAAGTTCAATTTGGTGACTGCCATTTTCACTTCAACTTTTAATCTTTTGCTTAGAATCACATGCCACTTGCAGATGGGAATGTGCTCTGAGAACTACATCATTAGGCAACTTCATTGTGCTAACCTCACAGAGTGTACTTACAAAAGCTAGACATCATAGCCTACCACACAGCCAGGCCACGTGGTATTAATCTATTGCCCCTAGACTACAGACCTGTTCAGTGCAGCACACCACATATTACTGCACTGAACACTGTGGGGAATTGTAGCACAATGACAAGTATTTGTGTATCTAAATATAGAAATGGTGGGGTAGGAATATAGTATATAATCCTAGGGGACCACAGCTATATAGAGGGTCTACCATGGACCTAGACATCATTATGTGGATCTTGACTATATTTGTATTTTAGCAAATATTTGTTGAATGCCTGCTAGAAACCAGATGCTGTGCTAGGTGCATGCTAGAGAATCAGTGGTAACCAAGATACAATTTATGCATTTAGGAAGTTCACAATATAAAAATGAGCAAAGGAAGGAAGGAGGAAGTGAATAATATGGAAGTTTAGTGCTGTGATGCTGTGTGATAACATACATGAGGTGCCACAAGGACGCACAACAGGGACACTCAACTGGCCTTCAGGATGGAGGAATAGATGTCTGGTGAAAATGACCCAACATCTAGTTGGGGCACTCTGCTCCATGCAGACATTCAGGAACCCAGGCTGACACTAGTTGGGACACTCTGCTCCACGCAGACATTCAGAGATCCAGGCTGACACTAATTGGGGCACTCTGCTCCACGCAGACATTCAGAGATCCAGGCTGACACTAGTTGGGGCACTCTGCTCCCTGCAGACATTCAGGAACCCTGGCTGGCACTACTTGGGACACTCTGCTCCATGCAGACATTCAGGAACCCAAGCTGACCCTAGTTGGGGCACACTGCTCCATGCAGACATTCAGGAACCCAGGCTGACACTAGTTGGGGCACTCTGCTCCATGCAGACATTCAGGAACCCTGGCTGGCACTACTTGGGATACTCTGCTCCATGCAGACATTCAGGAACCCAAGCTGACACTAGTTGGGGCACACTGCTCCATTCAGACATTCAGGAACCCAGACTAACAGTAGCTCTGTGATCAGCCATACAGAGCTTTCAAGATAACCCTTAGCATTGATATCCAGCTGATAGAAGAAGATGGATGATCACTTATTAGAGAATGTTATGGGCTAAGTGTGGGGAAGTACAGTACTTCTGCTCACATTCCATTGGCTAGAACATAGATCCTCCTCACTGCAGGAAAAGCTGGAAATGTACTGCAACTTTATAGTGAGGAAGACATAAGCCCATACCTTGGTGAGCCAACAGAATTCTCTGCCTCAGTCACTAAATGCATAGTAATGCCTGAGGCTTTGCACACCAGCTTTCTGACTTTGAGCGACATTCAGGGCCCATTTCACTTACACCAGGCATACAATCAGGTTTCAATGTACAAAGAATAAAAAGATACCTTGTCAGTTGTCAACTAGCAAGCACCTAACATGCCTCCAAGAATGTAATAAACACCTGCGTAACCGTCAAAAAAAAGAAAAAGAAAATAACCCAGCATCTAAGTTGAGTCCCAGGGACTGAGCAGTGGGGCTGTACAAAGTGGGAAAGGAATATTCAAAGCAGCATGGTAATATCCCACTGGCTGGGGTGCCAAGGAAGTTAAGAAGTCAAAAATCATGGTTGAATGAAATCATAACTATGACTTTGGGCTCTCAGCTCTCGAATGCCCCACCCTCTATGTCTCTGATCTTGACATTGTCTGTTACTCTGTCCTTTGCTCACTAACTTCCACTGTCTTCTGTTTCTCAAGCACATTCTCATACCTGCCTCAAAGCCTTTGTCCTTACTGTTTCCCTGAGAGCAGGGTTTTCCAACCTTTATTATCTCAGGGCACACTTGATCCTGTAGTTAAACTTCCACAGCACTTTTAAATGATGATGATAAAAAAAACAGACTTAAAAAAAGAATATACTAGGCACTGCCTGTGGCTCAAAGGAGTAGGGTGCCAGCCCCATATGCTGGAGGTGGCTGGTTCAAACCCAGCCCCGGCCAAAAACACACACACACACACACACACACACAAAAGAATATACTTACTGTGCTTTGAACTTCTTTCAAAAATAATTTAATTAATGGTCTCTAAACACTTTTGCAGCACACGTAAGTTCCTCTCACTGGTCTGGAGTGTGCTCCTCTAATCCTTACACATGTGACTTGTTCACACATGGCAATGTCATCTCAACAGAGTCCTTTCCTGTCCCACCTCTCTCTTATGACATATGGCCGTCCCAAGTCACCCTGCCATATTACCCCTATTTGATTTTCTGTGCATAGCATTTATCTGACTCTGAATCTCCTTACATGTATTTATTTTAAATGTATTTATTGTCTATATCCTCTTACCAAAGATTCTGAAAACATGAAACACATATTCCTTTTGTTCATAATTCTATTCCCAGTCCACAGAATAGCACATAATAGATGCACAGTAAATATGTATTGGCTGGTACTAAAAAGTAAATAAAAGGTACATCACGGTCATATTTCCAATTTGGAAAAGAACTCATCAAGTTTCAGTGGGGGGTTTATCTAACAAATGCAACCAGTGTAACATGGTTTCTTGTACCCTCAATGAATCCCCAATAATAAAAGAAAAAAAAAGAAATAGAGGAAAATTACTTGGCCAAGAAATGCTGAGGTTCTGAACGAAGGTATTTTTGGTAGAGAGGCAAGGGAAAGGGGGATATGAAAGGAGGAGCCAGGTGGGCAGACGGCGGGGCCCTGTGCAGAGACACAGACCAGACAGAAAGGAAAGACGTGTCTAACTTTGGACAAAGTACAAAAACATAAAGTGCAGATTTAGACCCACTATGAAGGAAACTCCTTGGAGCTCTGTCTTGTGACTAGTCCCCACCAGGAGCCCAGCAATTGCATGAAAAGCTGCTTGTTCCTATAAAATGTGTTCATTAATCTCTCCCTCTCTGTAATATCTCTGGAGGACTTCTCTTTATGGGGTTATATGAAGTCAATCTTCACTTTGGAAATGGAAGTAATTATTATCATAGTTTTATTACTACCTGTGGCTAGCACAGGTCCCTCACAGAATAGACCTAATTCATTAAAAATGCCATATAATGCAAAGTTCTCCCTATTCGCTTTTTCCCAGATAAATGCCTGAACTACAAATATTGTGGAGATGAATCCAGAATTTCTAAGTAAATAACCAAGTTTCTTATTTAATCTCCTGGCAAAAGACTCCTATTGGTTATCATTTCTTCGGGTCACTTCCTCTTTCCTGCACAGAACGTTGCCTCCAGGAATTCCAGAATCATCAGAGTTATGTAAAGCAAAATGTACATTTAAAACTGTAATTGGCAGTGGAATTAATCTAGCTCTGTGTAACTATGAGCACATGTGCAGTATTTATAACAATTAATATTCAATGGAATCCAAACTTTTGAAATAGATTTTATGAAGTCTGTGCATGTGTTTAAGGCTGTGGTTTAAATTTGAGTTTGTAAGGATTTAATGTACAGAAAAACGCATTGACAAAAATATATAAAATGCTATTGCCTACAAGTACAATACATTGACATACTTACCCCTCCTCCCAAAGTACCAAGGCATGGTATAGTTGGGAAAGATTTCCAAGGATAAACACATAGCTATTTTTGTAAAGTTTTCTTCTCTTTGAGGAAAAATGTTCATCTTAAAACTTGAGACTTAAAACAAGAATTTTTAAAAGAACTCTGATCAATAAACTGAATTTCTTTCATTTCTTGCCTTAAGGTAGAACTATGAATTATTTGCTGTGTCCTATATATGAAAACCTTCCTAGAAAGGCAAAAGTCTGGCCACCCATACTGTGGTGTTTTAATATAAATAAGGCAGCCCCAGGAGGCAAATTCTGTAGTAAGCTTTTAAGATCCAACTTCCAAAACCAGAAAAAAGGATGAACAACCTCCTCAACCATCCACCCTGTCCACTAAACCAAATCTTCACCTTCTTTCAACTTTTCTTGTATTTTTTTTTTGCATTGTATATTTTTCTTCGTGTTTTGGTTGTTATAGCCAGAGAGTATGACGTCATTTTATTGACAACTAAAACGTTCTCTTTAAAAAAGGCAAAAAAGAAATAGAAAAGAGAAAATAATGTTATAAGTAAATAAATACATTGATTTTTTTGTAATTAAGAAAAAAATAAGTAGAAGGTTTTATGCCAGTTAAGCCAGTAAATAAACTACGGGGTAGAGAGAGGTTGATTCCTTTCCTCTGCATCGTAAGGGCCACAGCTGACACTTCTGTATCAAAGATGGGTTAACAAGAAATATACCCAGAGGACCAAAAATCACATTACAACAAAGATATCTGTACCAGATTGCTTATTGCAGCCCAATTCATAATTGCTAAGTCATGGAAGAAGCCCAAGTGCCCATCGATCCACGAATGAATTAATAAATTGTGGTACATGTATACCTTGGAACACTATGCAGCCTTAAAGAAAGACGGTGACTTTACCTCTTTCATATTTACATGGATGGAGCTGAAACACATCCTCCTTAGCAAAGTATCCCAAGAATGGAAGAAAAAGTATCCAATGTATACAGCCCTAATATGAAGCAAATTTATATCTTTCATGTGAAGGTTACAATCCAGTTATTGCACAAGAAGATGGGGACAGGGGAGAGGGAGGGATAGAGAGGGAGAGGGTGGGGGGAGAGAGGATAAAGGGTGAGATCACACTTGAGGTCCATCTTTGAAGGGTTAGGAGAAAACTACTAAATGCAGAACACAAATGTTTTCACACAGTAAATGAGAAAATCTCACGAATGTTATGTCGAACAGGGGGATGAAATCATCTCAGATTGTATATGAAGCCCGCTCACTGTACTCCATGATTGATCTATTGTACACAGCTATGATTCAATAAAAAAAAAGCATAAGTGTATTTAATCACAGTTTACATGTCATATGTTTTCAGAATGAAGGCCCAAAGACACATGGAAGGCTGCCTGATTTTATGCTTAGGTTCAGTGAAGTGGCAATGTAATTGGACCAAAAGGACACGATAATAGACTGCAGAGGACTCGGCAAGGCCAGGCTGTTCAGGCTCCCTGGCCTCCCCGTAAACATTTCTTTTACAAGGTCTGGGGAAGACCCTCTCTGGAACAGGGGTCTTATACTTACAATCAAACGAGGTAGGCTGAGAATTTCTTCACGGCCATTTCTTAACACAGAAAGGTAGGGGAAAGCTACAGTAATAATTTTAGGTGTTATGGGCAGCTTTGGAGAAGAGGAGTTTCCGTTTTCCATGACCTGCCTTAGAGAAGAGGGATTCTAGTTTCCACGGCTGGTCTCAGAAAAGAATGAGGCTGAAAGGCAGGAGGGCTGGAGGTGAGAGAAAACTTCGCTGCTGAGACCTTCCATCTGGGGCATCATTTCCTGAGCCCTAACGATAGCATGAGTCTCCTCTGCTTCCAGACTGCTGTAGAAAACACAGAAAAGGAGGCAAGCCATGCTATAATAATTCCTGAGTGGCTAACAGGCCCAGGAGCAGGGCACCTGATCACCTACCCATGGGCAGCCTTATTAATTTAACAGGAGATACTTATAGTTGTTTGATCGGAAACTAGCAGAGCTCCATAAAATATTCATTTACACTCTAGTTAAACTTTCAGGCATTACCCACCCCCTGAAGAGCAGTGACTGAGCTTATTAAAGGTTAAATTACTCATAGAACCCTAGATGACTTCGGTTAAAAATGTAAGAAAACAATCTTGCTATTCAACCAAAGAGTTAGAGCAAAGGGATCAAAAGTTATCAACCAGAGGACTATATCATTTCTCTCAACTAAGAAGTTGTTTGTATTACAGGAAATATGGAGAACTCTTTTGTTTGTAATTCAGATGGGATGGAGTGGAAGATGAGCTCTCATCTTAGGAGAAAAACGAAGGCATTGGGGACCGCTGGAACCGTTCTGTTTGTTGATTCCTGCACTATCATATCCATTTGTTGTGTTTAAAAAGAGAAAATTTTACAGTATACAAACAAAAAATGAAATTTTAAAAGAGGTGGTGGATTACTTGGACAAATCAAATTTTTATTGGGGGACAAAATTCTAGCCATACACCTTGTGATACCGAGGTCTTCTTTGATGATAGTTAGCTTCTAGGAATGGGTCACACTATTGGCAAACTCCATTTCTTGAGTAGCAAGATCTTGTAGATCCCAAATTATTTTGATCACACTCTACATATTTACTCCCAGAAATTTGGTTCCTTAACAAATGCTCCCCAATGCTTTCACCAACATATACCCCCCCACACACACACATACACACATATTTCAAGGAGGCCTCTCCTGATGGGCCTCTGCTTAGCACCTGCTGTGACCAACTGATTTGCAACATTACTGACGGTAAAGACTCAATTCCACCATCCTCGCCCTGCACCCAGTATCTTCCCCTGGTACACCCCAAAGCAACAAACCTCTTCCAAAGCCAAATTTCTACATTATGTTTAGTCATCACTATATTTAAGACGTATATGTGCATAAAATGAGAATAATGCCTCTCTTTCTGTATCAATCAGATCTAGCCCTGAAGCCAAGCTGGAGAACATTCTAGTCTCTCACAAAACACGTTGCACACACCCTCTCCCTTTTCTTTTCCTCTATGCTAAGCTCGCAAAGGCCTCTGCAGATCTATTTACTCCAGTTGTTATCTGTCTTTCAGAAATTCTCCAAGGAGTTAGATACGGCTTCCCTGTGGACTCAGCCACCTTTCCTAATACTGCTGCACTCCACTTTAAGTTTTATAAATAGAGATAAATTTTATACTCAATTCTAAGAGACAAGAAAATAACAAACAGGGAAAGGGAGGAACTCAGTTGCTCCAGGCCTTGTAAATATCTCCCATATAAGGAATTTTCCCCTGAAAGCTTTTTTTTTTTTTTTTTTGAGACAGAGCCTCAAGCTGTCACCCTGGGTAGAGTGCCATGGCATCACAGCTCACAGCAACCTCCAACTCCTGGGCTCAAGCGATTCTCCTGCCTCCGCCTCCCAAGTAGCTGGGACTACATGAGCCCGCCACAATACTCTATTTTTTGGTTTTAGCCATCATTGTTTGGCAGGCCGGGGCTGGATTCCAACCCACCAACTCAGGTGTATGTGGCTGGCTCCTTAGCCGCTTGAGCCACAGGTGCCGAGCCAGATTTTTTCTTCTTTTTTGAGACAGAGCCTCAGCTGTCGTCCTGGGTAGAATACCGTGACATCAGGCACCCGCCACAACACCTGGCTATTTTTTTGGTTGCAGCCGTCATTGTTGTTTGGTGGGCCTAAGCTGGGGATTCGAGCCAACCAGTTCAGGTGTATGTGGCTGGCAACTTAGCCACTTGAGCCACAGGCGCCAAGCTGCCCCTGAAAGCTTTTGAGAGGTAGAAAGTAGCACATTTGGTTCAACTGAATTACTAATATCACAGACAGATTCTTATGTTTGCATTTCCAAGGTACATTATATTTACTTTCAACTCAAAAGAATCTTCTTAAAAGGGTTACAGAACAGGATTGTGGAAAGCAGTGGCCCACAGAAATATAGTTCATATTTGTTCACATATACAGTCAAGGAAATGCATCACAGGTCAATTGTGAATCTCATTATTAAGAAATTTTAGGTTGTCAAAACTTCAAAAGCCTTATTTTCTCTATAATACACAGATGCAGTTCCATTCACCTTTCTTATAAAGGTCTCCATTAGAATAGAAAAAAGAACTCATTGAATGACAATTCTAACGTGAACTAGTCCACTCTTTCATTTTTTTCTAAATGACTTATCTTAGAGCTTCTATTCTATATTCCATTAAAATTGTTATGTAAGTTGTAGTCGCAGACCAAATAAAACTACAAGTTGGCTTTTCTTGGATGATAAGCACCACAGACGTGTCCCCGTTATTGTTATTATTGTCAAAAGGTCCCAGATAAATTAAGTGCTCACTGGAGTAGGCTACTTATCCTAAGCATGTGTGTCAGAAGTGTGGACACTCGTCCAAGGTAGCTGTGCTCTTCCTGAGGCTGCCGAAGTGGTTTGAGCTTATTTTATTAGTATGATTCTCTCAAGTTGAACCATAGGGCAAACCATTAAGGAGCTTCTTCAATCCGTCTTCACTGCACATAGATTTTACTGTCAAGATGTAAAATCTCAATGTCTACAGAATGCAGGCAACATATGTAAAGAGGTGAGAAAGGTGCCATGTAAAAATCCAAGGAATAGTAAGGTTAGCTGCCCTTGACCTCTACCCACTACTGCCCTGAGGTGATGAGTTCCCAAGGGAGGTGAGTGTACCTATGTTTAAGAGAAGCAAGAAATTTGAATGTGTTTCGTCTATGTGTGAAATTGGCCAACTTAAAAAAATTAACTGAAAACCTTTTCAAAACCTGAGCCAAACACATCAAGCATGCAGGGCAAACTTAGTCCCAAGCCTGATGCTGGGGACGTCCTCATGTTGATGGACCTTACATCCAGGACAAATGGCTAATTTCACGTGTTAATTAGACTAGGCCAAGGTATCTGTGTATTTGGTCATACACATCTGAATGTTGCTTGGCATCTGTATTTCAGATGAGATTAAAAATTAAATTTGTAGACTTTGAATAAAGCAGTTTTGTCCTCCATATTGCAGGTGGGCCTCCTTTATGGTTTTATTTTATTTTTTTTTATTGTTTTTATTACTAAATCATAGCTGTATACAATAGTGCAATCTAGGGGTACAGTGTGCTGGTGTCATATACAATCTGAACTATTTTCATCAAACTGATTAACATAGCCTTCCTGGCATTTTCTCAGTTACTGTATGAAGACATTTATATTCTACATTTAGTAACGTTCACCTGGACCCTTCTAAGATGCACCATAAAGGCTGTAAGGACGAAAGACGGATTTCCCTGAAAGAGGGGGCATCAATCAGATGATTGCCTTCTTGTTCAAACTGCAACATCAGAGACAGATTTCCCTGAAAGAGAGGGCGTCTCTCGGATGACTGCCTTCCAACTCACACTGCAACATCAGTTCCTCCTGGGCCACCCTGAAGATTTTGGAGTTGCTAGCCTTCATAATCATGTGAGTCAATTCCTGAAAATAAATGTTTCTCTGGCTTTCCCTCTCTCTGTGTGCATGTGTGCACACTCACACACCAACACACACAGACCACATCTCATTGGTTCTGCTTCTCTGGACAGCCTGCCCTGGCTAGCAGGTTTGCCAGGACAGTCCAGTGTATGCCTTGTCCCCAGATAAAGAAATGGAATAACAAGCCATTCTATTTATGTGTATTTACAGTCAAGGAAATGCATCACCCAAGATGACTACGTGGTAAATTCCACAGAGCCAAACACAGCAAGACACTGCAATCCTGAATCCACACCATTTACTTCCTCTTACTTCTTTCCCCTAAGAGATCATAATTGGTTTCAAGCCAGTTTCAGAAATAATACCTTTCTTTCACCGTCTTTCACCCTAGCCTCTTCTCTCAAAGCTATCACTTTGAAGTATATCCAGTCTTAATTGTCTCTTTTTTTCACTCCTGATGTATATGTGTTTCTGAAGGGCAAGGTGCTTCATGTTGTGTTTCTTTTATTCCGCTCTTGATCTCACATCACAAGACCTTGGGTTCTTATTTTGTGAACTGCTCTGACCCTGGCTTTCTCCAGTTTGCCCTGCGTCTATTTTACTTGCCCATTTTTATCTTGCTGTATGACATAACATCTCTGCTGTCCCAAGGTTCTTTTTGGAAAGAAATAACATAGCACATAAACCCTCAATGATTCCCCAACAATAAAAAAAAAAAAAGAAATAGCACATAAAAAAGTAAGTTTGATAGCATCTTACAAAAAAATTATAGTGAATTTGACATTACTCTTTCAATGAACAACAACAAAAACATTTTTTGTTACTGTTCAGTATTTTCAGTATTTGCAGTATGTCTGGAGTTGTCCTAAGCACTTTACTTACTAATTTTAATCTTTTCACCATCTTCTTTTAATCCTCATAATGTTACGAGCTATCATTCCAGTTTTGCTTATGGAGAAAGTGAGACGCAAGAATTAAAATCTTGTTCAAAGTTATAGAGTTAATAAGTGGTTTTCATTTCAGAGACAGAATCTTAACTACTGTGCCTTTATGTTGGTCAGAGAAAACTGTTTCTTAGAATAAACAATCTTAGAGAGGTGGAAGGCATTTTGTTCCATGCAATCTTTCATGACCTCAGCTATGTCTGCCCAGCCAGTCTGCCACTCCCAGGGCTTCTGTGGAATCCTCTAAATCTGACAGGTAAGGAGAGAGAAAGGGTCTGAGTATTCCTATGGACCAGATGGAGCTACACGTTACTGCATCCACATTGCACTGGCCATTCTCAGTCACCCGGCCTAGCCCATCTAACTGGAAGTGAAGCTGGGAAAAATAGGCCATCTGCAGGCCCAGAAAGAAGAGGAAGGAGAGCCCAGTGAATGCACACAGAGAGCCTTAGCCGGCCGGCATGTTCCCTAAGGTCATCAGTATGATGGTAAAGTACAATGTAGGGAACACTGTTCTACGACAAGCTAAGATTAAGCAACACGTGGAAGTAGGTAGTCTAGTTCAAACAGTGAACTTAGAATCCCAAAAGGAGTGGATGGATATCCTTCCTTGGATTTTCTACCACTCAGATCTAAAACTTCCTAGGGAGAAAACTATTAATAAATACTACCATGAATAACAGTTCACAAACACACAGTAAACAAACAAGACTGCAGTTTTGATGTGACAGCGAATTGGCCTTTATGAAAATAGGCTGCTTTGGGATTTTAAGACATTGCAAAAAACGAGCACATCTGAAAAATTAAACAAAGCAACTTCCTATGATTAGAGATCATCATCAGAACAGTCAGAACAATGGACAGCGGTCTTAAGCTACTTCTTTATTATTATGATTAAGTTGTTTGGGGGGGTTGGTTTTTTTGAGACAGAGTCTCACTATGTCACCCTTCATAGAATGCCATGGTGTCATAGCTCACAGAAACCTCAAACTCTTGGGCTCGAGCAATTCTCTTGTCTCAGCCCCCCAAGTAGCTGGGACTACAAACAGCTGCCACAACGCCTGGCTATTTTTAGAGACCAAGTCTCGCTCTGGCTCAGACTGGTCTCGAACATGTAAAGTCAGGCAATCCACCCTACTTGGCCTCCTAGAGTTCTAGGATTATAGGCGTGAGCCGCTGTTCCCAGCCCTAGGATTATTTTTTTGACAAGTTAGGGAAAGAAGAGTTACTGTGTCTTAGACTAAAATGAAATAGTATCCACAAAATTAGAAGCTCTTGTTAGGATTATAAGCCTGGACAAATTAAAAAAAAGGAAGCCTTCCCCATATGAGCAGTTTCCATAGACTCTCTGAATGAGATCATGTCATTGGTAACTCTATCCCCAAATCTGCCCTTATTATTAATTCGGAATGCTAAATCCTGGTAGTGACAAAACCAACAAAGGAAGTTTCGATCAGTTTTTACATGGAAGCCATTGTCCTGGATGGTCTTACTTACCCAACGCTAGAAAGGGAAGATGGGGTTTAGGAATCTATGTCTAGTGAGTAAGAGCGACCATTTCTGTCTGCATCAAACCCCAATACTCATGAATTCATCTTCTTACATATCATCATAGTCTAGAACTTATTTTCTTCATCACCACTAGAATCTTAAATCCTAGGCTTTAGGGATAAAATAAAACAGTATTCACATCTGAGGTAAAGTGATCTTTCCAATGGCCTTGCCTACAGTTGAGTCTGAACCTTGACAATGATAAAATGCACAGCCTGGCATATTTCTGTCCCTCGATCAGCATGAAGAGGGTAGAATCAGTTGTTTAGAATTCTAAAATCACTTAATAGTATATGCTATTTGTAAACATACTATATCTCTTTTAACTTGAACAGAACTTTTAAGCGTTGCTTTTTCGCAGTGCTGAAATAAAAGGAAGATAATCCACTATAAGGATGATGGTGAGCAGAAACAGGCATATGAAATTATATTTACAAATTAGTTTACTTATGATTTTTACCTTGAAAGCTACAAACCCTTTCCAATACCAATCTATGGCATGTTGAAGTGTATGACACGCCTCTTGGGGGTGGGACATAATTATAAGAGGGACTTTACCTAACAACCACAATCAGTGTAGCCTAATTCTTTGTTAGCCCAAAGAAAACTAAAAAAAAAAAAAAAAAAAAAACTTTCCCAGAAAAGAAAAACGAAGCATACTTCACCCTGCAAGTACTTAAAAGTCCCAGGGAAAGTAGCTGTCGGGTTGTTTCAATGTGAGATTGATGTAGCAGAAGACGTTTTGTTCACCACTGCTGCTTGCTTAGCGTCACCTCAATTCCCAGTGATAAATGTAAACTGCCTTTAATCACCATAGTCAAACGAGCACATACTTCAAGAAACTTCAAGGAACTTGTTATCTGAAACCATATAATCAAAAAGCTGGAATTTTCTACTGAGATCATTTTTCTACTTGGCTTCTCTAATGGGAATTGGTATCAATTTTTAACCTTCAAAATTCAAGGCTGGAATTTTTTTTACCTTTTTAGCAGTTGGGAATGCATTAAAACACGTAGCAAATGAAGAATTTGGGTAGGAGAAAAAGTAGAGACCAAGACTTAGAAGGTCTGAGAAATAAATCATAGATGATAAGTATACCATTCTCTTTAGAAATTTAAATACGTAAAGTTAGAGGTCAAGGTACATGGAGATTGTAAGATGTCTTCAAATCAAGTGGAGAAGGTGATGGCAAAAAAATGTTTAGTACTTTAGGGAAAGTGCTGGTAGAGAATAAGCAATAGATGAAAAAAATTAATATTAGCATTAAACAAATGAATTCTTTTAACAGAAAGAAGCAACATAAAAACTGCTTTGAACTTGTAACATTATGCCTGTCAGACAGTTCTCATTGGAAAACATTTCTGATCATGGAAAAAACATTAAATTTCCCCGCTGGTTCAGAAACTAAGACACGAGACAAAAATCTTAGGTCAAATCTTTCTTCTACCATTTTATACTCTGAAGGTGAAAATTCTACACTTCCATTTGGACAGAATGGAAAGAAAGCATTGCCTGAATTTAAGCAAACCAATGGACATATAATAAGATTCCAATCTTTTGAAAGGTGAGGCTGCTACTACTTCTGTGGCATGGAAGAAGCCTGGGATGCCTCCAAGCCTGGAGATGGCTTGGAGCTGCTCTTTCCCCCCACCACGTCATCTGCCCCGCTCTGCCTCTGCCTTGGCAATCACCCACAGCTAGCAAAGGCCTCTGGGTTTAATATTTATTTGATATTTTTTCAGCCAGCAAAGGCCTCTGGGTTAGATTTTTTGAGTGTAAAAATGCCATTGTTCATCCCTTGAAGAATAGTCACTCACCTTAACTAATATGATCATTAGCCCTGGTAGCCGAGTCACTGACGATAGCAAATTTAAAACTAAAGAGGATACTTTTTCCTCCATTGTTGAGATACTTTACTCAGGAGAATATGTTGCAGGTGCCTCCATGTAAACATAAAAGAGGTAAAGACTCCACCTTTAAGTATCCAATGTGCACAGTACTTCTATGAAGTCTACTTATATTTACTCACACTTTGTTAAGAAAGATAGAACACAACTATAGCCCAGGATGAAGGAGAGAAATGGAGTGGGAAGTGGGGGAGGGTTTGACAGAGGGAGGGCAAACGGCGGGACCACACCTTTGGAGAATACTGCAAGGGTACAAGTCAAATCTGTCAACTGTAGAACATAAACGTCTTAACACAATAATCAAGCAAATGAGGTGAAAGCTATGTAGATTGATATAACCATGTCGGATTGTATAAAAAAAAAAAAAAGAAAAAAGAAAAGAAAGAAACAGGGTGATGCGTGTGGCTTAAAGGAGTAGGATGCCAGCCCCATATGTTGGAGGTGGAGGGTTCAAACCCAGCCCTGGCCAGAAAGTGCAAAAAAAAAAAAAAAAAAAACCCACATTGTACCCCACATATGCATAAATGTATTCACGATCTATGTGTATTTGACTTAATTTAAAAAAATTAAAAAATAAAAATAAAGAGAAAAATGGGCCCTGAAATGCCAGCTTACCAGGGTACCAATACTTTTAAATTAATACAAATGCCTATATAATGTGAATGTAGCCCACTCAAAGGTCTATAGATAAGTAGAATGGACTTTCTAAACGAACTCACTCCTAAGTGTTGTTTACATTGAGTTGATCATTTTGGTTCCATTTGCTGGTCGCATTTTGTTCTGTTTTCCAGCAGCCGAGAAACAGTCTTGGTGAAAAAGTGTGTAAATCTTATTCTTGTTAGTTTGAACAGAGCTCTTGAGCTGAGTTAGTGTTTTTTCACTCATATGAATGTCATCTGTGAAAGAAATGACTACACTTTTATGAAATGCAATTTTTAATGTCAAGTCCAGGAATTAGTTGTGACAAAGTGTTATGATATAAATAAATGTGAATCACTTAGTTCCAACTTAATAGTGAGTACATGCTAAAAGGTACAATGAACA
This sequence comes from Arctocebus calabarensis, assembly GCA_963573935.1. Lineage (NCBI taxonomy): Eukaryota > Metazoa > Chordata > Mammalia > Primates > Lorisidae > Arctocebus > Arctocebus calabarensis. The sequence continues at coordinate 6,361 of CAUYON010143326.1, read as the reverse complement.
CTTTCTGGGTGATGGGAACACTTACAACCCTGACTCAAGTATTAACAAAATCGATACATGTAACCAAAAACATTTGTATCTGATAATATTTTGAAATTTTTAAAAGAGGAGCTAAAATGAGAATTGCAAACTCAATAAGACTCACTAACATCCATAGAGAAACAAACAATAAGAAAAGCAGACAAGTTATGGAACGCCTTGAAGTTATAAGAGTTTAGCTCATTGGTCGGCTGTTTTAATCAATATTGACAGATCAATGCAAATAAATGCTGCATATTTGTTCATTTATTTTCTTGGCCTTAGATTTATAATCTTAGGGAATAAAACATTACAATTACTCATCACTTTCCCTTGAAGAGTTTAATTTTAGGAGATATAGGAGCATTTATTTACAAATACAGTAGAATATTGACTACCCAAGGGATTATAACAAACTACTTGACATATGGAGTTGATTGACATAAGGAACTAGGCCGACTGTACTGATATGGACATGTGGTGCATGTCCATTCCATGAAAATTAGGTCAAGTTAAGGAGTTAGTCAGAATAGGGACATGGTTGACTGTGGAGGTTCTACTGTATATGGTCATAGCTATAGGAAAACTATAATTATTGGAAATATTGGAACTACAGGAAATAGTGTATAAAGCAACTTAGAATTTTTTCAACTCCCTTCATTCTGAAGAGTTTAAATAAAAATGTAAAATAAAAGATGAATTCAGGACACCCTTTTCCAAAGTGAATCACACTAGATGTTAATAATTTGTCAGAAAGAGATTGGGTGGATGACCTGACGCAGTCAAGAGATGTAAACTTGAATCTCTGCTCTAACACATGCTGGGAATGGCTCTGTGCAAGCTCCAATTCCTTGACTTGGGGATCCATTAATTTCCATGGTTTCATCTTCCCAAATAATATTAAGAATATATAATAAGTATATATTAAATTCATTGTCGCTATGCGATAGATGTCTGTTGAGCACTTTGCATGCAATTTATATAATAATTGTAGTAACCTATGAGAAATATATTGTATATGTTGTAATATATATGTTGTACATTATATTAAATATCACATGTGACATATTGAATGCTACATTTAACATAAGAATAATCATTGGTGAGGTCAGGGAGATTCTGGAGAGAAGGCAGATCATGTTTAATGCCTTGTAACTCATTGTAGAGACTTTCACTTTTACTCTGGGTGAGCTCGGGAGTCATTGAGAGGGTTTGAATCAGAGGAGCGTGTGGACACAGGGCGATCAGAAAAGAGGCTGCTGCAGTAACCAGGCGACAGGCCGTGAAGCCCATGCCAGTGTGGTAGCAGTGAGGGGAGTGAAAATGTTTGGATTTGGAATACATGTGAAAATTGAGTCAGTGGTATTTTCTGAAGGATTGGATGCAGGATGAGAAAGATATGGAGAGGGCGGGGATGAGTCAGAGGTAACTGGGGGATAAAGTCGCCATTGCGGTCAAGTGTAGAATATTGTGGCTGAAGCACATTTAAGTGGACACGGAGGAGTGCGGGTTTGCAGACGTGTCCTGCTGCTTCGCTGCCACTCTACATAGCCCTAGTGTCTCCTCACGGGTGACTTTGGAATATGGATGCCACTGTCACCTCACCTGGCAAAAAGGCAGCTGGAAGCCAGGAGGAGAACTGGCAGCTGTTCCCCATCCAGGAAGTCTTCTGGATTCAACCTATTGCAAAAGTGGGCAGAGAGGGCGAGGAAACACCGTTCCCCTCCGACTGCACAGCCACACGCATAGTCCTGGAAGCCACAACGTAGTGTAGTATTACTTGTCCTGACAAATTCACAGCACCCCCAAAACAGCTCCTCGGATTTGATTTACTCTCCCCCTTTCTATAGGATCAAATTATTGTCAGGACTCTGAGCTAAAGACACATTTGAGTAAAAGCTGCTGGCTGTGTGCAAAAGGGTGATCATTAAGGCTTATATGGGTTTTGTTTTTGCTTTTTATGGAGTTTTTGGCCAGGGCTGGGTTTGAACCCACCACCTCCAGCATATGGGGTCGGCGCCCTACTCCACAGGCACCACCCTAAGGCCTATTTGTGGTCAAGTTCATTTGCTCCCCCACACAACTGAACAGCATGTCTCACCCTTGAAAATTGAGTTTTGCTAGATGAAATCACTAATTGTCTAGAAATTTCCAGACAAAATTGAACTCCAGTAGCACAGGCAATTAAGTTCTCTCCAAGAAGCATGCTCATCTCATAGGAAAGTGATTTTCCCTGGGCCTATGTCTCCAGTTTCCTGTCATGACCCAACATGTTTAAATTTCACCAATAGACGAATAGAAGGTTCATGCTGTAATTTCTAATTTGTTGTCTTAGCCTTTTAATCCTCATTGTCAGATGATACTATGTCAGAACTGAGCTTACCGAGTCTCTGACTTCAAGATTCATGAGCCTAACCGATAAAGATTGGGAATGTTTGTACAAAAGTGTCAGGAATTTCAGTATATCAGAGTCCTTAACTAATCTGAACTTACCTTACTCCTGAAACGGACAATTAAAACTTCATGAGTGTGTGTATGCTTGGTGTAGTTGTGTTGTTTTTTCCTTTCTTTGTGTGTGTGTGTGTGTTTGACACTGAGTCTCACTCTGTCACCCAGGTTGCAGTACCTAGCTCACTGCAGCCCCAAACTGCTGGGTTCAGGTGATTCTCCAGCCTCAGCCCCCAAGTTGCTGTCACCATACCCAGCTAATTTTTAAATGAGGGGAAGGGAAGAAGAGAGAAAGGGGAGGAGAAAGGGTGAAAGGCAGGTTCTCACCTAATGTGCAATAGAAGGGTGTACATATACCCCCTAGGCAAAGGGTTCAACTACAACTTGAACTTTACCTTGGAAACAAAAACACGGAAACCTAAACATTTGTACCCTCTTATAAATTTGAAATTAAGAAAAATTGTAGAGCTGTGATCTTGCTATCTTGCCCAAGATGGTCCCTACCCCTAGTCTCAATCAACCCTCCTCTTTCCTTACCTCCCAACGTGCTGAGATTATAGGTGCGAGCCACTGCACCTGCACTTCAGGTGTCCTTGAAAGAAAACATTGAAATAAGCCAAAAAACTGAGATTAAGGTTATATTTTTCATACTACTGGAGAAAAATGAGAAATGTGGTGATTAAGGGCCTGATCTTAGTGACAGACGCACCTAGGATAGAATGTTGATGCTGCCCTTCACTAATGGTGTGACTTTGGGTCGCACCCTTTATATTTCTGGGCTGTAAAATGACAGAGTGTTTTATCTGAGTTAAAAAAAAATACAATTGTATATTGTCTACATGACACCTGAGGTGAAATAATATCTAGGCCAGTGAAGTAAACTAACCAAAAGTCATCAGGTCTAGCAAAAGTAAAATAAAAATAAATGGAAAGCGTAACAGGACTTTTCTGTTTAAATCACATGGGGAATTAAGATCTGATGCTAAACCAAAAAGAAAATGCATATACTACATTTGAAAAGAGTAAAGTAAATCGCATCCTCCAGGCATTGTTTTCAGGGCTTATTATGAAGGAGCAAAATGCTTTGCTGCCTTCCACGATAGTCCCAACCAGATAAATGAACGCCAGAGAGGAGATGAGGGAAGGAGGGAAAGATACAGGACAGAAGGAGAGAGAGAAAAAGAGAGAGAGTAATTGAGAGAAAATACGGAAAATGTCCATTTCCTGAATCAGAGAACCCTGAGGGACTCACTCCCAGGAACCAGGAATGTGTAGCGGAGACAGGTACCTCATTTTCCAGTTGAATATCTGCTCATGCACTGTGTTGGCTGAGCTTCCAGTGCCCCACCTGAACTGGAAGGGACCCCAGAGCCTCAGGGTTGCAGGAAAATTGGAAAGAAAAAGCAGCGTAGAGAGATGCAATAGACCACCTTCCCCTTCCGCCTCATGTCAGATGGAAAAAATGTGTGAGTTTCCTTCAAGTCCAATGGACTCTACGGAGGCAGCAGAGGGATCTGTCTTAAGTGGCCTAAGAGGGCAGCGCATTCGTCAGGGAGCTCTGAAGCAAGAGACAATGGGTGCGCAGATGGAGGTCAGAGGAGAGGGATTTGGATGACTTTGAGCTATACTGCCCCTGCCATGTAAGGAAATTGTGCTGCTACTTATCTTGTATTACTATAAAGAATACTTGATACTGGGAAATTTATAAATGAAAGAAGCTTATGTTGCTCACAGTTCTTCAAGAAAACTAATGCCTATATCTGGTTCTAATGATGGCTTCAGGGAGCTCCTCATCGAGGCAGGAGGCAAAGGGTGGGCAGGCGTCTCATGTGGCAAGAGGGGGAGCAAAAGAAGGAGCAGGAGGGGCTTGGATCCTTCACACAACCAGCTCTAGTGGGAACTAACAGTGAGAACCCACTCATTACTGAGGGGAGAGCACCACGCCATTCATGAAGGGCCTGCCCCTAGGACCCCAACACCTCCCACCAAGCCCCACCTCCAACTCCGGGGGTTGAATTTCACATCAGATTTGTAGGAGTCAAGCTATCATTTTAAGTGGTTGATCTATTTCATACCACAATGACCACAAAGGGTCTTTCTAATACTGCTATGAAATCTGCTTGAGCTGAAAACAAGGAAAGGGGAGATTTAATAGAGCGTGGATGAAGTCAGTGACTAGAGAACCATGAAACCACCTCTTAACTGTGCTTCACAGAGTGCAGCCTGGTCCAGTTCCCTAAACTGGCTACAAAAGTAGCACAGAGAGTAGGTTTAAACTGAGTAGAAATCCAACATGTAATGAAGACAGCTAATCAGGAACCTCTAGGTACTGAATGCCATACAAGATCCCATAAGCATTAGCGTGAAATCTGGAGCCAGACTGCCCATGTGAAATTCTGGTGGATAACAATGAGCAGGTTATTTAACTTCTCAATCTCCTCATTTGAAAAATTGAGTTAGTAACTTAAGATGTTTCATTAGGTTCTCATGAAGATCCAATTGAGGTATTTAATACAATAAGCACTTTGAACAGTTCCAGACACATAGAAAGCACTCCACAATGGCTGGTTATCAGCAATAAATAGCATTATGTCCATCCCAGGAGTAATAGAAACATGTCTGTGGTTGGACATTTTAATAGAGCACTCTCAAATATTAATAGCTTAAAAAAAAAATCTACACAAAAAAACAGTAATTAGAGGATGGGAGACGAGATACCTGACCAGAGACATCAACTGCCAAATCATCTCAGAAAGAAGGAAAATCTTCAGGTAAGAAAGGGGAAAAAAAAAAAAAAAAACATAGAGCAGGTGTAATTCTGAGGAAACAGTGCCAGAACCTACCAGAGATTCCACAGGAGGAAGCTGCAGCACAGAACAGGCAAGAGCAGACAACGCAGAAGTCAAGTCCCGAGAGGTTTGAAGGTCAAGGCAAAGAGCAGGTGCAATGGCCTCTTCCTCCCTCACATCACTGGCAATCAGCTGGCCTCACACTATGGCACAGCACTGCAACCCTCATGAGCCCAAAAGCTGTTTCTGCCAGTGAACTGGGAGCGTCTTTAGGACACAGCAGGCTGCCAGCCCTCCTGTGGTTACTTCCCATTGCCACAGACCCAAGCCAAGACAGAAGGTACCATATTGCTTCTCCACCTCCTGTGCACCGGTTTCATGCCCAGGGAGCCCCTCAGGTTTCATCTCACTCATTCCCACATCAATATTGTGGGTTCTAAGAGATCCGCGTGCCCCCAGATCCTGGACATTCCAGGTGGGCTGCCTTCTGAAGAGAGGGACAGAGATGACCAGAGTCCTGGATTTCCTTAATTCAGACTCTTTTCCTCCCCTACTACTACCCTCCCCATAGCTGCCAAGAGAGACAATTGAACCAGTGCTGTCCACAGTGGCTGTTTCCCCTCTGTCACCGCATCCATCATACCAAGGATTCCAAAGAAAGTAAGTCTCAAATCTTTCTTCTTCTTTTTTTCTTTTTTTTTTATTGTCCTTCTTATTAAATCGTAGCTGTGTACAATAGTGCAACCAAGGGGTACAATGTGCTGGTTTCATATACAATCTGAACTATTTTCATCAAACTGATTAACATAGCCTTCCTGGAATTTTCTCAGTTATTGTACGAAGACATTTGTATTCTGAATTTAGTAAGGTTCACCTGTCGATCCTATAATTCCTTTACTAGGTACATACGCAGAAGACCAAAAATCACATTATAACAAAGACATCTGTACCAGAATGTTTATTGTAGCCCAATTCATAATTGCTAAGTCAAATCTTTCTTCTTAATGACCTGCAGCACAGGAAGGAATGTATGGACTCTTCACCAGCCCACCCCAGCGCTGCTTGCCTGGTGCTCCATCAGAGCAGGGCAGACCCCAAGGCAGATG
>CAUYON010143323.1:0-19419 GCA_963573935.1 Arctocebus calabarensis | reverse complement strand
GCTGGATTCGAACCCGCCAGCTCAGGTGTACCTTAGCCCGTTGAGCCACAGGCGCCGAGCCCAATAATTTAATTTTAATGCATGTCTTCCCTAGACCTAGGATCTTCCTGAAAAGTGAAAATTGAAAATATATTAAATAAGCCTGTATTGCTCTGAATGGAAGTCATACACCCAGAACAATCACATTTTGTAGAAAGGTCGAACCATGCTTATTTTCATGCTATTACTGTTAAAAGTTAAAGATACTACCTCATTTCCATTCTCCAGCGTTCCTCTTCCTCTCGTCTTCGCCAATACTCTTCCTTCTGCATTTGCTTTCTCATTTTCTCTTCTTGAATTTTTCTGGCTCGAATACTAGGCTTTACTTCCACTTGCAAATCTGGATTTACTTTTTTCTGTTAATGTAATGAGACACTTTTAAAAAGTAGTGCCCCCAAGAATCTATACGTATTTTTAATCATACGCCACACACTCCTTCATCAAATTTTCTATTATAAAGCAAAACTGATGTATAATTAAGTTGAATCAGAGAAAAAATTCAGAATACATTAATAAAAAATTTTAATTAGTGAAGTTTAAAATTATGTATGTAGGATATAAAAAGTATCTAACTTAATATTGAACAACAGAAAATCAACTGAAATCCTTAGGGAGATAGAGAGATATTTAATTTTATTTTACAGTTGACCTTAGAACAGAATGGGTTTGAATTATACAGGTTCACTTACATACTGTAGATTTTATTCCTCTTCTGCCACCCCCAGACAGCAAGGCCAATTTCTCCTCTTCCTCCCCCTACTCAATGTTAAGATGATGAAGATGAAGTCTTTTATGATGATCTACTTCCACTTAATAATAAATATATTTTTGCTTCCTTATGATTTTCTTTTTTTTTTTTTAGAGACAGAGTCTCACTTTATCACCCTTGGTAGAGTGCCGTGGCATCACAGCTCATGGCAACCTCCAGCTCTTGGGCTTAGGTGATTCTCTTGTCTCAGCCTCCCAAGTAGCTGGGATTACAGGCACCCGCCACAACACCCGGCTATTTTCTTCTTGCAGTTTGGCCAGGGCTGGGTCTGAACCCGCCAGCCTCAGTATATGGGGCCAGCGTCCTACTCACTGAGCCATAGGCGCCGCCCCCTTATGATTTTCTTTCTTTCTTTTTTTTTTTGTAGAGACAGAGTCTCTACAAAAGAGGACTTTATCACCCTCAGTAGAGTGCCGTGGCATCGCATAGCTCACAGCAACCTCCAACTCCTGGGTTTAGGTGATTTTCTTGCCTCAGCCTCCTGAGTAGCTGGGACTACAGGCGCCTGCCACACTGCCCGGATACTTTTCTGTTTTGCAGTTTGGCCAAGGCTGGGTTTGAACCCGCCACCTTCGGCATATAGGGCCGGTGCCCTACTCAATGAGCCATAGGCGCCCCCCCACCACGGATTTTCTTAACATTATTTTCTCTAGCTTACTTTATTGTAATGTACTCTTTAATACATATATCAAATGAGTGTCAACTGATTGTTTACATTATTAGTAAAGCTTCCAGTCAATAGTAGGCTATTAGTAGGTTTTGGGGGGAGTCAAGTTATAAGCAAATTTTCGACTGCACCAGGGAGGGGTGTTGCTGCCCCTAACAACTGTGTTGTTCAAGGGTCAATTGTACTTGTTTATAGTTAATTCTAAATGTCTGTGTTTTGGTTGAAGTTTCTTTTCGTATAAAAGTACTACCCCCTTTAAGACTTTTTATTGATATTCGTTACCTTTGTGTTTATTTATTTATTTTTGAGACAAGAGCCTCAAGCTGTCACCTTGGATAGAGTGCTGTAGCATCACAGCTCACAGCAACCTCCAATTCCTGGGCTCAAGCGAGTCTCCTGCCTCTGCCTCCCAAGTAGCAGGGATTACAGGCGCCCACCACAACACATGGCCATTTTTTTTTTTTTGTAGAGACAGAGTCTCACTTTATCGCCCTGGGAAGAGTGCCGTGGCGTCACACTGCTCACAGCAACCTCCAGCTCTTGGGCTTAAGCGATTCTCTTGCCTCAGCCTCCCTAGTAGCTGGGACCACAGGCGCTTGCCATAGCGCCCGGCTATTTTTTTTGTTTTGCAGTTCGGCCGAGGCCGGGCTTGAACCCGTTACCTTCGGTATATGGGGCCAGCGCCCTACTCGCTGAGCCACAGGAGCCGCCCAACGCATGGCCATTTTTTGGTTGCAACCATCATTGTTGTTTGGTGGGCCCGGGCTGGATTCGAACCCGCTAGCTCAGGTGTACGTGGCTGGTCCCTTAGCCCGTTGAGCCACAGGTGCTGAGCCTACCTTTGTGTTTAAAAGAGAAAACATGCGGCTATGTACTTTACTTTATCTTAGCACTTGAAGTATGTTCAATGAAGAATTCCTAAGACAAATGAAGGGATTTCCCAATGTATCAACTCATTGCAAAATTCATTTTTGTGGGAAATCTACCAAAATAAAGGAAGTGGAGACTTGACACTTTTAAAACTCTTTGTGAAGCCATTATCTTTATATTACTTTAAAAACGCTCTTTGTGAAGCAATTATCTTTATATTACTTAATCCAAACAGTACTTGTTTTATTCTGCCATACTAAAACCGATTAACACACACACATTCACACAAAAAATAAATAAAACCGGTAACACAGTCACACTGGTCTTCTAACATTTAACAATAATAGTGATAAATAAAAACCAAACAACTGAGTTTATCCAAATGAGTCTATCAACATGACATCTTATTCTTAGAATGGGAATTCATGGAATGGGTAAATTTTGTTTAGATGCTTTGTTTAGCATACAGAATGTTCTGAGTTGTTAAAGAAAAAAATAGTTGAAATCCTCACTTTATATTGAAGTCTGTGTCTTCGCCCTTTTAAATGCATCTCCTTCGCATTAGGATCATTAAAGCTGCACTCACATAGTTTACAATGGAAGCGAATTACTTTTCCTTCATCATTTCGTACCTTGGTATGGAAAAAAAATTCAAGAATCTTAACAGAAATGTTATAGTTTAAGATTTCATTCATAAACCCAATCTATTTTTATTTAAGTTGTCAACAGTTAAAATTTGAAATGAGAATAAGTTTTGGCTTCTTATTTTTTGTTTTTTTCTTGCAGTTTTTGGCGGGGGCTGGGTTTGAACCCACCACCTCCAGCATATGAGGCCAGCGCCCTACTCCTTTGAGCCACAGGTGCCACCTTGTTTGTTTTGTTTTTTTTTTTTTGAGACAGAGACTCAAGCTGTTGGCCAGGGGTAGAGTTTTGTGGCATCACAGCTCACAACAACCTCCAACTCCTGGGCTCAAGCGATTCTCCTGCCTCCGCCTCCCAAGTAGCTGGGATTACAGGCGCCCACCACAACGTCCGGCTATTTTTTGGTTGCAGCTGTCATTGTTGTTTGGTAGGCCTGGGCTGGATTCAAACCTGCCAGCTCAGGTGTATGTGGTTGGCGCCTTAGCTGCTTGAGCCACAGGCGCCAAGCCTTTTTGTTTTAGAGACAGAGTTTCACTTTGTTGCCCTTGGTAGAGTGCTGTGGCTTCACAGCTCACAGAAACCTCTAGCTCCTGGGCTTAGGCGATTCTCGTCTCAGCCTCCGAAGCAGCTGGAACTACAGGCGCCCACCACAATGCCTGGCTATTTTTTTTGTTGCAGTTCAGCTGGGGCCGGGTTTGAACCCTCCACCCTCGGTATATGGGGCCGGTGCCCTACTCACTGAGCCACAGACGCTACCCTGTTTTGTTTTTTAAAAGAGATGTGGTATTGTTCTATTGCCTAGGCTGGAGTGCAGTGGTGTGGGATGATAGCTCACTGCAGCCTCCAGCATCTGGTCTCAAATGATCCTCCCACCTCAGCATCTCCAGTAGCTTCAACTATAGGCATGTGCCACTGGGCTAACTAAAATACAAAGTTATAGGCTCAGCGCTTGTGGCTCAATGGGCTAAGGTGCCAGCCATGTACACCTGAGTTGGCAGGATCGAATCCAGCCTGGGCGCGCCAAACGACAATGACGGCTGCCTGTAGTCCCAGCTACTTGGGAGGTGGAGGCAGGAGACTCGCTTGAACCCAGGAGTTGGATATTGCTGTGAGCTGTGATGCCATAGCACTCTATCTAGGGTGACAGCTTGAGGCTCTGTCTCAGAAAAAAAAAAAAAATAAATAAATAAAATAAAATAAAATACAAAATTATTTTAGAGATGAGGTTTCACCATGTTGCCAAGACTGGTCTTGAACTCCTGGGCTCAAGCAAACCTCCTGCTTCAGCCTCTCAACTAGCTGGGATTATAGGCACGAGCCATTGAGCCTTGGAATTTTTTTTTTTGAGACAGAGCCTCAAGCTGTCACCCTGGATAGAGTGCTGTGGCATCCCAGCTCACAGCCAGCTCACAGCAACCTCCAATTCCTGGGCTCAAGCAAGCGAGTCTCCTGCCTCCACCTTCCAAGCAGCTGGGACTACAGGCGCCCATCATTTTTTTTTTTGGCCGGGGCTGGGTTTGAACCCGCCACCTCTGGCACATGGGGCCAGAGCCCTACCCCATTGAGCCACAGGTGCCACGCCAACCGGCCATTTTTTTTGATGCTGCCTTCATTGTTATTTGGCAGGCCCAGGCTGGATTCGAACCCGCCAGCTCAGGTGTACGTGGCTGGCACCTTAGCCGCTTGAGTCATAGGCACCGAGCCAGAGCCCTGGAATTTTTAACTGGAGTTTTGTCAGATGTGTTTGCCTTTGCAATTATCCTTCATTTTAATGTTGCTGCCTATATGTAAACATTTAGATTTAAATGCAGCTACATCCCTTAAGTCCTTTAATAAATAATTACTGAATACCTGCTATTCGCCAAGCATTGTTCTTAGAAATGGAAATAAAAATGACTAACAGCAGTATTTTGGTATTTAAAATTCTCAAAAAACTCAGGATTTTATATATGTCATCACAGAAGATTAAGTCGAATTTTTTCTAACTGCAAAATCAGGATGACAAGACTGAAATCTTACTACGAAGTCTATAATGGATCAAAGTGTGTACACTATTAACAATGGCTCTGAATGTAATTCTCTAAAGTTTACAATTACTTAATTAAACAGCAGCTAGATTTTATGGTGCTTTGGCCAAGAATTATTATTTATTTTTATTTTTTATAGAGACAGAATCTCACTTTGCCAACTATGGTAGAGTGCTGTGAAGTAAAAGTTCACAGCAACCTCCAGCTCCTGGGCTTAGGCGATTCTCTTGCCTCAGCCTCCCGAGTAGCTGGGACTACAGGTGCCTGCCACAACGCCCAGCTATTTTTCTGTTTTGCAATTTGGCGGAGGCTGGGTTTGAACCTGCTACCCTTGGAATACAGGGCTGGCGCCTTACTCGATGAGCCACAGGAACCGCCCCGCCCAGCTATTTTTTGATGTGGTTTGTCCGGGGCTGGTTTTGAACCCACCACCCTCGGTATATGGGGCCTGCACCCTACTCGCTGAGCCACAGGTGCTGCCCAAGAATTATTATTTTTTAGATAACCAACTCTTACTATTCTAAAAGACAACACTTCAAGTTAGAATTGTTTGTGAGCTACTTATAAATTAAATAACCTAGTTGTCCATGTTGTAAACACAGAACTCAATATAGTATGTAATTTTCCTTGATAGAAAAAGGATGAAAGAACAAATATTTACCCAAACATACTATAGGTTAGGTACTAGTCTAGGTACTTTATTTCATTTATTTAATCTTCTCAACTTTGTTGCAAAAAAAATCCCAATTTTACAGATGTAGACACTGAAACTCAGAAAACTTATACATTTTCTATAATAAAGTGAAAGTAAATAGTATTACACTATTGTATGATCTTTCTCCTAACAGAAAATATTTATTCAAGTCCCTTTGGGGGTCCCTCATGCCTCCATTTTACTGTGTTTGCTTTACCCATAAAATGGGAATAGTTTTGTAATCAAATTGAGAAACCAAATAAACTGGTTCTGTTAGGTTGAAGATTAATTTTAATTAATTTTATACCGAAAACTGATTGTTCAAAAAGGGAAATACTGGCTCTCTCCATCAACATTTTGCTACTCAGAAGTTTTAAGTATTTTATGTTTTATGATAGTTGGAGAGCATAAGAATATATGTCAATAAATGGAAAGTTATTTATAACATAGTGGCAGTATGAACAAGAAAATGAATACATGAAAATTAACCAAAAAAACCTCTGTGATGTCACTCACGCAGGTTTAAAGGGCATTCTTTTATATAACAAAGATTCTTTTAATATCTTTTCACAAGCAACCTAAATGTAAAATACGAGTAAGTATAATTTAATTTCACATGTAAAGTATGCTTACAAGGAAGTGACACCATTTCCTTTATCTAATTAAATTCACAGCAATAGTATTTTCAAACAGATTACCTCCTCCACATAATCATGGCCCACTGGCTGCACATCACTCTGCAAAGCAGCAAGAGATGTAGGTGTGACTGGTTCTGACACTGTATCTGGCTTTACTTCTGGAATTTGGACGGAAGAAGTAACAGGAGTACTTTTAACACATTCAGTTCCTTTTAAGTCGTCTGATTTATTTCCTGTTGACTGCAGCTTATTGCCCCCTAGAAAAGCATCAAAGAATTATAGCAATTTTATTTTTATACAATCATTTAAGCCTGATAAAATAAAAACTTCAGATAAAATTCTTATCTTTCCTACCAATAGTCAAACTACTGTTTGACTCAAAATAGATCAGAAGCACCCATCCCCTAAAAATGAAATGTTAAAGACTAAGGCTAACTCATGTTTGTATACTTATTGGTTTCTTGGCAAATGATTAAACAAATGAATAGTAGGTCAAGTTCAACCAAGCACAGTGGCTCATGCCTGTAATCCTAGCACTCGAGGAGGCTGAGGCAGGAGGATTGCTTGAGGTCAGGAATCGCAGACCAGTTTGAGTAAGAGTGAAACTCCGTCTTTACGAAAAATAGAAAAATTAACCAGGAGTCATGGCTGGCGCCTGTAATCCCAGCTACTGTGGAGGCTAAGCCAAGAGGATTACTTAAACCCAGGAGTTGCTGAGGCCACTGTACTCTATCCTGGGGCAATAGAATCAGACTCTGTCTCAAAAAAACAAAACAACAACAAAAAACCCAGTAAGTTCAGTGACAAGCTTTTTTTGAAATTAATTTAAATAAAGTTTTTTACTATGAAAGCAGGAGAACCAATTTAGGTTTTACCACTAATTTTTTCTTCCAACTCATTATCTGCTGAAATCAGGTCTGAATTTACATCAAGAGTTATTTATGGAAGATTTTTAAAACTGTTGTTCTGAACTGAAAATAAAAATAACCTCAAAAACAGAAGAATTATAAATCATAGCTTTCATTTTAATCAATTAAATTTACTTTATTTATGTATTTATTTGAGACAGAGTCTCATTCAGTTGCCCTCTATAGAGTGCTATGTGTCATAGCTCAGAGCAAACTCTAAGTCTTCGGCTAAAGAGATCCTCTTGCCTCAGCTTCCCAAGTAGCTGGAACTACAGGCACCAGCCACACACCTGGCTATTACTCTATTTAGAGATGAGATCTTGCTCTTACTCAGGCTGGTCTCAAACTCCTGAGCTCAGGCACTTCACCTGCCTTGGCCTCCCAGAATGCTAGGAATATAGGTGTGAACCACCTCACCTGGCTTAAACTTACTTTAAATAACTGTCCTAGAGAATATCATATTGTGAATTTCTGCAATACAATAATCTCAACACTTATGACAGTTCTAGTAATATAGTAAGAATAAGACAATGTAGCTACCCTTTTTTTTTTTTTTTTTTTGCAGTTTTTGGACCGGGGCTGGGTTTGAACCTGCCACCTACGGCATATGGGGCCAGCGCCCTAATCCTTTGAGCCACAGGCGCCGCCCAATGTAACTACCTTTTTAGTGACCACAATTTAAAGGAAAAAATAATTATAATGTGATACATTCTGCAGTTAAGTATGAAGTGAACATGGTGGAAATGTAGAAGAAAGGAAAATAATACCCTTTCCCATAAGGAAAGGGGGTGACACTTGAACTAGGATTTGAAAGAAGAATTAGTATGAATTGATGAACAAGAAAGGAGAGAATGATGAATGATGCCTTGACTAGAACAAATAGCATGTAAATAAAAGTACTGAAACAAAGCATTAAAAAGACTACAACAAATTGAAGGAAGCATTACTAATCCAAGATGAATACTTTTACCTATGTAATAGTGTTAAGATATGAGGCTGGAGAGGTAGGCAGGGAAGGACCTTGTCTGACAGTATTAGGGAATGTAGACTTCATCCTAGTACAAAGGAAAGGCCACTGAAGATTTTTAAGTAGATGACTTAAGACAATGTGATATGTATTTTAATAAAATGACTGATGAAAGTGTGGAGAATATGTTGAAGAGACTAGTGGCAGTAAGAGACAAAGCTCTAAGGAAGAGATTGGAGGTGATGGTAATAAAGAAGAAAAAAAATTTTTTTAAAATAAATACTGTAGAGGTAGAAACAAAAAGACTAAGTACAAAGCTGAAGGAAACAATAAATAAGAAAGAATGTTAGCAAACTTTTCCATTTCAGAAATCAGCAATTTTATGAGGTGATTTCATGGTACTCTTGTGATGAATTAGTGAGTCAGAAAGGAACACCTGGGAAAATACCTACAGAAACATCCACAGGATGACTAGAGAATACTTAAAATATGACTCTCTGATTCAGGTAGAGGCTCTGAACTTGCTAAAAAGATTTTAAAGTCATCGTACACTTAGAAGTGAGATCACCCATGAAGACAGGAGTAAGATGAAAGTCAAGGTTAGAATCATAGTAATACTACCATTTAATAAGAGAACCAGTAAGAACTGAGAAAAGACATAAAATCTACAGATAGAGATGTACCTTAAAACTTAAGGTACAGTAGTCAATTGTATCAAATATTAGGGAAGTCAACAGGATGAAACTGAAAACTGGCCACTGGATTTGGCCAAGTCAAGTCTTTAGTGAATAGTGAAAACAGTTTCAGGAAAGAACAGAGTGTAATTAGTATAGGAGACTGAGGATTGGGTAGGAAGCACAGAAGCAAAGAAAGACTTAGGTTAACAGCGTGAGACTACATAAATGGGAAAAGGTCTCTGTGACCAGGGAAGAGACAGGTATACATGCATGACTAAAGGGAAGAAATCAGTAGAGGATAGACTTTAAACAAAACAAAACCAAAAATTCCACAAAAGGCAGTTGTGTGAAGAAATAAGGACCCATAGAAAAGAAAGAAAATGGGGACAAGAGCATAAACAGAAAGGTTAGTACTGCAATGGAGGAGAAATATCACTATGACAGAGTTAGGAGGAACACAGAGGATATTTAGTACTTGCCAACAAAATTTATTTTGGGGGTCGATGTTTTCTTGGCAGCCATATTTGTAGGCACTGCTGATACTTTAGTGTTAGATGTGCTATTAAGAGACGAATTTCCTGTAGTTGTAAGACCCTTCATTGAAGAAGCTGCAATTGATGAAGTATTCACAGTACAATTGCTTGCTGCAATGCTTGAAGGAGAGGCAGTTGGTTTTGAAGCAGATACAGCTGTTGAAGACGTAGCTTGGCTAACAACATTTGGTTCTGTTGAAGGAATGGGCTTACCAAGTTTTGTGTGTAATTTAACCACCTATAAAACAAAAGCACATTTATTTGTCAGGAGCCTCAAAACTTCAGATTTTGAAGTTTGTCTGGAACAACATTATAGTATGAAAATCTAAACTCTATTTTTCTTTGTTGTACTTTTTCCTGTTACATGTTTTTATATACAAAATTGTTTTCAAGATAACCTCCATCAAGCAGATATAGTTATATATTCCATCTACTATCAGGTGAAGAAACTAAGGCAAAGAAGGATGAAATGATTTGGCTACATGCAGGCATTCTATAATTAAGTAAAATGAGAGGAGGAAAATAATCACATGGCAATTTTCAACTAGTGAAATAAATGGCTTAGTTCAATGTAAAAAGAGGTCTCTAGTTCCTCCCTCTTTAAGCAATGACTATTTGATGTTACCTTTATGTATTATTAGCAAATCAGCAAGCCTTATAATGCATTCAAAGTTTTCCAAATTTGAAGCTGCCTTTACTTAAACCCCCACTGAAAAAGTAAAAGAAAACAGACTAAGACATATGGGCGTGTAGGGAAAAAACACCTACTTTCTGATGCTTAGCACCACGAATGTGGGCAGCATATGCATCTGCTCCTGTACAAGATACATCGCAGAGCTCACAACGTAGCTGATTTTGAGTCCCACGAGTAGAGTTGTTGCTGCTGCTGGTATTTTGTGAGGCTTTCAATGCAGCTTCTTTTTTTTTATGTTTCTGTCCTTCTAAATGTTCTTTATAAGTCTGTTTCAAACAAAAAGGACACATTTTGCTTCACTAATTTTCTTTCTACATTATATAAAATTATTTAATTCTCAAATCTCTAATACTCATTTAAAAACAAAAACTAAAATTTTAAAAGCAGTTGAAAGGGACTGGTAGCATTTTTTCCATATGTAATACATCTCTGGATGTATCTTGTTTACCAAGAATACACTTACATAACACAGAATTACAAAGCACTTTCATACACAGCCATAATGAGGCAATGGCTGTCAGTTTCAAGAATTGGTCTTTTATGGCTTATGGATAATATTAGACAGAAGAGGCTAAGACACTTCATACCACAAATAAATTATTTAATGACAAAATTAAGATGTGGGGGGAATGCACCTACATTTTAGAAGAAAAAAAAGTTACTGTATGTTAACAGAATCCTTTACAATAGGTGTATTCACTTATAAAACTGACTTTTCTAATTCAGAATGCATTTTAACATGGAATCTGTATTAAAATCGATGCCACCTTGAACAAAAGCTTATTAAACTATGTCAGAGCCAAAGTTGTACATACTTGCAAGGAAAAACAGTATTATGTAACAGCCAACAAAACAGTAAAATAATATACTAAAAATCACCTTCAATAAAGATGACTGAGGAAGGCAGTTAATTCAAGTAAGGGAACAGGTGGGCACTTTGGTTTTGTTTTTTGAATGGGACCGAATGGTTTCTCTTTCGTATTTCATTTTTAAAACTGTATGTTCACCACAGAATTTCAGAGCTGGATGGGACTTATCTAACACATTGATTTTCTAATTCTTAAACAATCCTTTTTCCAAATGAAATTATATGTAAGTATAGAAAGTCGGCTCGGAGCCTGTAGCTCAGTGGGCTAAGGAGCCAGCCACGTACACCTGAGCTGGCGAGTTCGAATCCAGCCTGACCCTGCCAAACAATGATGGCTGCAACCAAAACAAAGAAATAGCCGGGTGTTGTGGCAGGCGGCTGGTAGTCCCAGCTACTTGGGAGGCCGAGGCAGGAGACTCACTTGAGCCCAGGAATTGGAGGTTGCTGTGAGCTATAATGCCATGACACTCTACCCAGGGTGACAGCTTGAGGCTCTGTCTCAAAAAAAAAAAAAAAGAAAGTTGTTTTCAAAACGAAAGAAGACCTAAGGCTCAGCCATTTGATTCTCCTTTCATTATCCGAAATGGCTCAATGAAACAGTTTCAGGCACAATTATTTAGGACAGGGATCTTCAACCTGTGGGTCTTGACCCTCAGGAACTGTATTAAAGGGCTGTGGCATTAGGAAGGTTGAGAACCACTGATTTAGGACAAGTGTTTCTTACAAAAGTGAGAAAACAAAATTCCAAAGGAATTAAGGTCTCTAACTCACTCAAGGCCAAATGGTTTAGTGGCACAGCCAGAATTGCAACCTCCATCCTTACATCTAAATCAACTTACTCTTCTCCTTCTTTTTTTTTTTTTTTATTTTGAGGCAGAGCCTCAAGCTGTCACCCTGGATAGAGTGCCATGGCTTCACAGCTCACAGCAACCTCCAATTCCTGGGCTCAAGCGAGTCTCCTGCCTCTGCCTCCCAAGTAGCTGGGATTACAGGCGCCTGCCACAACACCCGGCCATTTTTTGGTTGCAGCCGTCATTGTTGTTTGGCGGGCCAGGCTGGATTCAAACTCGCCAGCTCAGGTGTACGTGGCTGGCGCCTTAGCCTGTTGAGCCACAGGTGCCTAGCCACTCTTCTCCTTCTTATGAACATCTAGACTGGCGGTTTTCAACCTGTGGGTTGAGACCCCTTTGGGGGGTTGAACAACCCTTTCATGGGAGTCGCCTAAATACATCCTGTATATCAGATATTTACATTATGATTCATAACAGTAGCAAAATTACAGTTATGAAGTAGCAATGAAAATAATTTTATGGTCAGGGGTTAAAAATCCCTTAAGGCACCCTTAGTCTATTCTTCTGTAACCATTCAACACCCTCAAATCAACGGTCAACCTCATATATACTCATCCCAAATGCTGTTGCTAAGCTATCAACCTAGCATCATGTTCTATCCTTTTACATGGACACCCACATAGCCACAATCTCTTATGTTATATCTGGCACTCGTGACATCAACTCCTCTAAATAATAAGCCCAGACTAGGAAATGCTCCTCAAATATTGTCATTCTTGCTCCTTTCCATATATACCCTGAGTACCTGAAAACACTCCCCACCTGCATCTACCAACCATGCAATCCACAACAAAACCATTTCCTATCATACTCCTAACAGGAAGAAGTTTTATATACAGGGTGTCCATAAAGTTTGCACGAAATTACTATGTTAAACTATTTTAAATTGCACATGAGCTTTATGTCTACCCTGTATTTAGCCATATATATCTTCTGTTTGCTAATTTAGTGTAACTCAGGAAATGTTAGTAATTAAAAGTACTCCAAAGATTCAGTAGTAAAAACAGAACTAATCTAGTGAATTTTTAAAAAATACACATGAAGGCAGGGTGCAGTGGCCCATGCCTATAATCCTAGCACTCTAAAAGGCCCAGGTGGGAGGACTGCTTGAGCTCAGGAGTTTGAGACCAGCCTGAGCAAGAGTGATATTGGGTCTCCATTAAAAACAGAAAAAACTAGCTGTGCATGTTTGTACACTGCACACACCTGTAGTCCCAACTAAGTGGGAGGCTGAGGCAAGAGGGTTACTTGAGCCCAAGAGTTTGAGGTTGCTGGGAGCTATAACACCACAGCAGAAACTGTCTCAAAAAAAAAAAAAGTAAGTGGGCAGAAGTGTTGAATAAATGTAACTTAAGAAAATACGACTCGGCGCCTATGGCTCAGCGGGATAAGGCGCCAGCCACGTACACCCGAGCTGACGGGTTCGAATCCAGCCCGGGCCCGCCAAACAACGACAGCTGCAACCAAAAAATGGCCGGGCGTTGTGGTCCTAGCTACTTGGGTGGTGGAGGCAAGGGACTCGCTTGAGCCCAGGAATTGGAGGTTGCCATAAGCTGTGATGCCACAGCACTCTATCCAGGGTGACAGCTTGAGGCTCTGTCTCAAAAAAAAAAAAAAAAAAAAAAAAAAAAGAAAATACTAGAGAGCCAAAACCTTCCTTTCTTTGCAAATAACATGTCTTTCATCTACTAAGCTGTTTACCAAATTTTTATATAAAAACAAGACACTTTCTCAGAGTAATAACAAATAAGGCTGGAAAGGAGAGTTTGGCTTCCCATTAGCTATTATAAACTCGGATGTATAAATCATCCATTCAAAGGTTCAGCAACCAAGAAAAAAACAAAATAAAAAAGAAATAAAAGTCTTGTTGTTTATTTTTTGAAAAAGGTACTTCCTTACACCATTCTTGCTCCCAAAGTACCTATTCCTCTCATGGAAGAGGTCACAAAAATAAGTCATATTCTATACAGCATATAGAAAAGTCAGTCTCATTAGAAATACAATCCTGAAAATTAGAAACTATTATCTTAAGTTGGAGAATTTTGTATAATAAAGGCTTTAGAAAGTTACAGATGCTAAAAAGAAATGAAATAAAACTCAATTTTATACCCAAATCCCAATTAATTTGACTATAAAACTTTTAAACTAAATTTAATGTTTACTCAAAGAGCAAAGTCTCCTTCCTAAAAAAAAGCTCATTTTGCCCATTTATCATTTACATTTTTACATTTTTTTTCCTGAATACAATTCTCATATTTCAATAAAATTAGTTTAAAAATGAGTGTTTAATGAAATATATGTGCACTGGCTGAAAGCTAATAGGAAAGAAAATGTAAACTTCTCTGTAGGCACAAGAGTTAAGAGTATCAACCATACTTAACTATCGAAAATAACCAGTGATAACTCATGGTTTAACATACAACGTTAAGTACCTGTGGTCCAGCACAGCTGATCTTACAAACGTCACAATAGTGAATCTGGGGTGGTTTGGGAGGCTGTTTTGGTTTCAGTTGTTTATTTTGGAATGGTGCTTTTTTAGTAAAGGTGGTCCCTGTCCAGGCAGCTGTAGCAGCAGCAGCAGCGGCTGCTGCTGCTGCCTGTTTCTGTTGCTGCTGCTGCTGTTGATAGTAGGAAGATGCAGCTGAATACACTGCTGCTTCATAACCTGAATAAGATGTACCTTACAAATAAAATCAAACAAAAATTATGTTACATAATCATAGAAAGACAAGTTGTTATAAATTTAAATTCCATAAATCCAATAATAATGTTATATTTACTTGTCATATTTACAAATAATATATATCTACGAGAACCCAGAAAAAAAAAAATCTCACCTTTCTTTTCTGTAAGTCACTCAGTAAGTATTCAACATATGCCAGGTGTTAGAGAAGTATAAAGAAAACAGAAGATTTAGTCCTTGCTTTAGAAAAACTTAGTTCAGTTGGAGGGATGTGACAGAATGACAAACTTAAATGGTTAGAGAATCTATTAATTCCCCAAATGCAGAAAATCATCAAAACACAATGAGAAGTGTTGAATTTCAGGAAGAATCTGAAGTTGGATGCTAGATAGAAAGAACAAAAACTCATGAAAGTAATATTTGACATGTTTGGTGGCTAAGAGGATAAAATAAGAAAAAGGTATACAAAAGTAATACCAAGATTGAGCTCCATTGATTATCTGATGGGCTGTATAACTGATAAAAGCAAGAAGGTGACAGAAACTAGTTTGGGGAGGCAAGGTAAATAAAGCTTAGCTAAGTTTGTGATACGAAGCTGGCGTTCTGATGAAAATATAGGACAACTGTTAAAAGATTTTGGAAGTAAGGACCAATACACTGATTCTCATCTTTCCAAAGATGTGCTTCCAAAAAAGCACTGTGTTTTCTGGTTAAATGTTAAGAATTTGATAAGTACATGTTAGCTACTGATACATATGTTATGTTGAGTGATTCAGAAAAGAAATAAAACGTTTTAGAATGTTTTCACAAAGTTGATGATTTTAGTTATGTATTTAGCCTCAGTGTCCCAAGTAGCTGGGACTACAGAAGCACATCGCAATGGCTGGCTAATTTTTCTATTTTTAGTAAAGATGAGGTCTCACTCTTGCTCATGCTGGTCTCAAACTCCTGAGCTCAAGGGATCCTCCGGCCTTCACCTCCCAAAGTATTAGAATTACAGGTGTGACGCACTATGCCTGGCCTAAAGCTGCTGATGTGACAACCTAAGCCTATCCGAAAACAAAAACTTACCACTTTTAAACCTATGGAAATATGACGAACATTTCAGGAACTTCTTTATAGACATCTTTATTCCCGTAAGTAGTAATGGGTGGACACAGAATGACACAAAGCTCAAGAGAGAGGTTCTTAGTTGCCAGGATGGCACAGAAGAACTACATAAGGAATGCTGTTTGTTTAGTAAAGGTGGTCTGTCAAGTACAGATTGCTATACTGAAAAGACATATGACGTACTAATTCCAATAAATCTTTATACATAAAGAAGAAAACATGAATTTGAAGGGTAAGAGATAAGATACATGGAAAATTAGAATCACAGACATCTGGAACTAAACTTATCTAGAGAGCAAGGAGTCTAACAAATTTTGAGGAATACCTTTCTAGACATTTATATCAGGTTATATAAATATGAAGTTTTAAGATAGAAAGTATGGAACAGACAAGAAAGCATCTGACATGAAAGTAGAGACTTATCTCAATGATAAGCACATGATAAAATTTTTAAAAATCAAAAAACAAAACTGCTTAAAAGAAAAATTCTATAGATCAATAAACTTAATACTGGGTAGTCATACAAATGTCCTTTTACTTAAGAATGTGATAGGCTCAGCACCTGTGGCTCAAGCAGCTAGGGCGCTAGCCACATACACCTGACCTGGCGGGTTTGAATCCAGCCCAGGCCCACCAAACAACAATGATGGCTGCAACCAAAAAATAGCCAGGCGTTGTGGCAGGCGCCTATAGTCCCAGCTACTTGGGAGGCAGAGACAGGACAATCGCTTGGGCCAGAAGTTGGAGGTTGCTGTGAGCTGTGATGCTACGGCACTCTACCCAAGGTAACACCTTGAAGTTCTGTCTCAAAAAAAAAAAAAGAACGTGATAAAAACATAAACTCTCAGACAAAATGCTTTCTAAGTTTATAGGCAAACACAGAAATAGTTTAAATGTAACTATACAGAAATACCATAAAATGTCCAATTAAAAATAATAATGCTGGCTCAGCGCCTGTGGCTCAAGTGGCTAAGGCGCCAGCCACATACATCTGAGCTGGCGGGTTCGAATCCAGCCCAGGCACGCCAAACAACAATGTCGGCTGCAACCAAAAAATGGCCGGGCGTTGTGGCGGGTGCCTGCAGTCCTAGTTACTTGGGAGGTGGAGGCAGGAGACTCGCTTGAGCCCAGGAACTGGAGGATGCTGTGAGCTGTGAAGCCAAGGCACTCTATCCAGGGTAACAGTTTGAGGCTCTGTCTCAAAAAAAAAAAAATAAATAAATAAATAAATAAAATAATGCTATTTACAAATGATTACTGATTCGAACCATGATTTTTATAGGAAATCTTTCTAACATTTTATAAATGACTTTAGTTCTTTTAGAATTTTAGAAACTATAAAAATGTCACTTACAATATACCTTTATTTATATATGAAAGGAAACAAAAACTAAGGTAAGGGCAAGAGGTTAATAGTGCCAGAAGACTAGGTCTTCTAGTTTTTTTTTGTTGTTGTTGGCTGCGGCCGGGTTTGAACCCACCACCTCTGGTATATGGGGCCAGTGCCTTACTCCTTTGAGCCATAGGTGACGCCCAAGGTCTTCTAGTTTTTTTTAAATTAAGAGTTCAGGACAGCACCTGTGGCTCAGTGAGTAGGGCGCTGGCCCCATATACTGAGGGTGGCAGGTTCCATCCCGGCCCCAGCCAAACTGCAACAACAACAACAACAACAAAACAAAACTAAGAGTTCATAATATGAGAATGAATGGACTATGGGTAGCGTCGTTTTCAGAACTGGATGTGTAATGCAGATGAAAAAAAATATTATTACCCTGTGGCTCAGTGAGTAGGGCACTGGCCCCATATACCGAGGGTGGTGGATTCGAACCCAGCCCTGGCCAAACTGCAAAAAAATAGCAGGACATTGTGGCAGGTGCCTATAGTCTCAGCTACTTGGGAGGCTGAGGCAAGAGAATCGTCTAAGCCCAAGAGCTAGAGGTTGCTGTGAGGTGTGACACCAGGGCACTCTACCAAGGATGATAAAGTGAGACTCTGATTCTTTTTTTTTTTTTTTTTTTTGAGACTCTGATTCTTAAAAGCCATGGCACTCTATCCAGGGTGACAGTTTGAGCTCTGTCTCAAAAAAGAAAAAAACAAAACAAACAAACAAAAAACTGTGAGATCCTTTAAACAATAACCTAATGCACAAAAATCACCAGGTTAAGTTTAGTATTTATAAAATAATCTCCATCTGCACATCAGTAGTCTAAAGCTAATAAAAGGCAAGTTTAATTATAGCTTACTACTACTGGTTTAAAAAAAATCAAAACATTGGCTCAGCATCTGTGGCTCAAGCAGCTAAGGTGCCAGCCACATACACCTGAGCTGGCGGGTTCGAATCCAGCCGGGCCCGCCAAACAACAATGATGGCTGCAACCAAAAAATAGCCAGGTGTTGTGGCAGGCACCTGTAGTCCCAGCTACTTGGGAGGTGGAGGCAGGAGAATCGCTTGAGCCCAGAAGTTGGAAGTTGCTCTGAGCTGTGATGCTATGGCACTCTACCCAAGGTGACAGCTTGAGGCCGTCTCAAAAAAAAAAAAAAAAAAATCAAAATCAAAACATGCATTAAAGAGTGTGCTAAAGGCTCGGTGCCTGTGGCTCAAAGGACTAAGGCGCCAGCAATGCACACCTGAGCTGGCGGGTTCGAATCCAGCCCGGGCCTGCCAATGGTGGCTACAACCAAAAAAAAAAAAATGGTCGGGCCTTGTGGTGGGCGCCTGTGGTTCCAGCTACTTGGGAGGCAGAGGCAGGAGACTCACTTGAGCCCAGGAATTGGAGGTTGCTATGAGCTGTGATGCTACAGCACTCTATACAGGGTGACAGCTTGAGGCTTTGTCTCAAAAAAAAAAAAAAAGTGTGCTAAAGATTCTGGAACTCTGTTAAAGAATACCTTAAGTTCTTCTATGACCACAAGCAAACAAATATACTCTTGTAAGAGCATTCATTGTAGGAAAAAATACAGTATTAGGCTCTATCTGTAAGTTAAGTAAAAGCTCGAGTTTTGCAAATTAAAATAGTTTTGTTTAAAATTACTTTGATTAAGGCTGGGCGCTCACGTCTGGAATCCTAGCATTCTGAGAGGCTGAACAGGGTAGGCTGCTTGAGCTCAGGAGTTCTGGACCAGCCTAAGCAAGAGCTCTGTCTCTAAAAACGAAAAAAAAAAAAACAGCTGGGCACTGTGATGGGTGGCTGTATCCCACCTACTCAGGAGGCTGAGGCAAGAGGATTGCTTGAACTAAGAAGGTTTTGAGGTTGCTATGATGCCATCACACTCTACCTGGAGGAAAAAGTGAGATTCTGTCTCAAAAACAAAAAACAAATCCTTGATTAAAAATGCTTATCAACATAACAACAATGAAGACACAAGCTACCAAAACCTGTGGGATACTGCAAAAGCAGTTTTGAGAAGAAAATTTATCGCTTTAGATGCCTACATTTGAAAAACAGAAAAAGCACATCAACAAACTCACATGCCATCTTATGGAATTGGAAAAAGAAGAACAATCTAAGCCTAAACCCAGCAGATGAAAAGAAATATCCAAAATTAAATCAGAGATCAATGAAATTGAAATGAAAAGAATCATTCATAAAATTAATGAAACAAGGAGCTGGTTTTTGCAACAATAAATAAAATAGATAAACCTTTGGCCAGACTAACTAGAAATAGAAATGTAAAATCTCTAGTAATCACAAATGATAAAGGGGAAATTACAACTGATGTCACAGAGATACAAGAGATCATCTTTGAATACTACCAAAAACTCTATGCCCAGAAATTTGACA